>CAUYRB010025377.1:0-13424 GCA_963574695.1 Propithecus perrieri | reverse complement strand
TTTTTTTTTTTTTTTTTGAGACAGAGTCTCGCTTTGTTGCCTGGGCTAGAGTGAGTGCCGTGGCATCAGCCTAGCTCACAGCAACCTCAAACTCCTGGGCTCAAGCAATCCTTCTGCCTCAGCCTCCCAAGTAGCTGGGACTACAGGCATGCGCCACCATGCCCAGCTAATTTTTCTATATATATATTTTTTTAGTTGTCCAGATGATTTCTTTATATTTTTTAGTAGAGACGGGGTCTCGCTCTTGCTCAGGCTGGTCTCGAACTCCTGACCTTGAGCAATCCACCCGCCTCGGCCTCCCAGAGTGCTAGGATTACAGGCGTGAGCCACCGCGCCCGGCCTCAGAACTGGAATTCTTAACCCTAGTCTATCTGGCAAAAAGGCGTGTATTTTTTCTACTAGACTCCATCATCTCATAAGCCTTGAGCATGGCATTCTGACCCTGACTTACATCCCTAACCTCATCGCCCACTTTCACCTTTTACCCACTGGAGACTCCAGCCATACTAGGGTCTCAATCCCACTCCTCAAACATTCTATTAATAGCTCCTGTATCTCCATATTTTTTGCTGGTACTGATACTTTTAATGTTGAAATGCCCTTATCCATCTGGTAAACTTTATTCTTTAAAAATTGATTCATTACATATATGAAGAAACCTTCTCAGACTTCCCCAAGCAGAAGTAAATGCCACCAATATCTTGCACCACAACATCTTGGACATATTTCTATTATAGCCCTCACCACCATTGTGTGATACAGTTCCTCATGAACATGAGCATGTCTTCATTATCTTTTTATTACAAGTACAGCAAAGGCCAGGCAGATACTAAGTAGTCACTAAGTGACTACTTAGTAAATAAATGAATGTATGAATGGCACTAAGTAATCCTCCATGCTATTTGAACAAAATAATTTTAGAAAATATTTAACTGGAAGAAAGGTGAACCAATTTTTGTTCATGTCTTTCTCAAGGGTCAGTGTTTGATATTCTTTTTTATTATTATTATTTCTACATATTATGGGGGTACAAATGTTTAGGTTATGTTGCCCTTGCCCCCCCAGTCAGAGTTTCAAGCATGTCCATCCCCCAGACGGTGTGCATCGCACTCATTATGTATGTATATACCCATCCCCTCCACCCCCCTCTCATCTGCCCGACGCCCGATAAATGTTATTCCTATATGTGCACTTAGGTGTTGATCAGTGAAACCAATTTGCTGGTGAGTACCCGTGGTGCTCGTTTTTCCATTCTTGGGATACTTCACTTAGTAGAATGGGTTCCAGCTCTATCCAGGAGAATACAAGAGGTACTATATCACCATTGTTTCTTATAGCTGAATAGTACTCCATGGTATACATATATATACCACATTTTATTAATCCACTCATGTACTGATGGGCACTTGGGTTGTTTCCACATCTTTGTAATTGTGAATTGTGCCTCTATAAACATTCGAGTGCAGGTGTCTTTTTTATAGAATGTCTTTTGTTCTTTTGGGTAGATGCCCAGTAATGGGATTGCTGGATCAAATGGTAACACTACTTCTATCTCTTTAAGGTATCTCCATATTGCTTTCCACAGAGGTTGCACTAGTTTACAGTCCCACCAGCAGTATACAAGTATCCCTATCTCTCCGCATTCATGCCAACATTTATTGTTTTGGAACTTTTTGATAAAGGCTGTTCTCACTGGAGTTAAGTGATATCTCATTGTGGTTTTGATTTGCATTTCCCTGATATTCTTAATATTGAATAACATCCATAGCTTAAAAATTCAGCATTATTACCTTGTATTTTTGTTCCCTGAAATTCTTAGCTTTTGAACAACCTAGTTTATGTTTACCCTAATTTCTTTCAGCCTGTGGACCCTTCTAGATTTTGATTACCTTGTCAATAACCATATTTAAAAGCTGCCGCTTAGAAAAAACTTAAGGGCAAAAAGCCTTATAATTTCACTTTTAAAAAGTTGTATTCCTTCCTAGAAGGGCATTCTTACCATACTGATTTAAATTAATTTGTTCTCCTTATGACATGTCAACACATTATATACCCTGAGATGCTGAAAAAAGGATGTTGGAGATGATAGACTTAAAATGACTTTGGGTTGGTCTTCTGAATGTGTATTAGCAAGATTTATGCCTTCTTTAAAAATTTGGAGCCAAATAACTATAATGCCATCTTCTCTTTTTAATGTTGTAATATAAGGGGCTGATCATTCAATTGTATTAGCTACCTTTCTCAAAATAAAAATGAATTAATGGCCAAGGGTGGTGGCTCACGCCTGTAATCCTAGCAATTTGGGAGGCCAAGGCCAGGAGTTTGAGGTTGCAGTGAGCTGTGATGACACCACTGCACTCTAGCCTGGGAGACAGAGTGAAACCGTGTCTCAAAAAAAGAATTACAAGGGGCTTAGCCACAGTTTCCCTCATTAAGGAAATTTGTGACATATAGTAAACAGTTCATCTTAGCAAGATTAAAAGCACAATGAATCATTTTTAGTATGGAGCAATGAAAAAACGCAATCTTTGCGTCTAAATAATTAGCTAGGTGACATTGTACCAGTCATTTGGCCTCAAACTGTGGTAGGAATACAGGCTTTGAAACCCATGGAGATCAAAATCTGGCTTTACTGCTTACAGCTTTGGATGATAAACAAGCTGCCTAACTTCTCTCAGCTTTGATTTTCTTACCTGTAAAAATAGAGATAAAGACACTTCATAGGAATGTGGTAAATATTAGAAATACACATGCAGGGCTGGGCGTGGGCGCGGTGGCTCACACCTGTAATCCTAGCACTCTGGGAGGCCGAGGCGGTGGATTGTTTGAGCTCAGGAATTTGAGACCAGCCTGAGCAAGAGCGAGACCCCGTCTCTACTAAAAATAGAAAGAAATTATTTGGACAACTAAAAATATATAGAAAAATTAGCCAGGCTTGGTGGCACATGCCTGTAGTCCCGGCTACTCGGGAGGCTGAGGCAAGAGGATCTCTTGAGCCCAGGGATTGAGGTTGCTGTGAGCTAGCCTGACACCATGGCACTCTAGCCAGGGCAACAGAGCGAGACTCTGTCTCAAAAAAAGAAAAAAAAGAAAAAAAAATACACATGCAGCATTTAGCATACCAGACACATGGTAGGCAGTCAATAAATGGTGGTTGTTATTATTATTGAGAATTTAAAAGAAGAATCTTTCATTTATTTGCTTTGAACTAGACTAGTAGGTTATTTTTGTGAATGTAACATTATTTTTGTATAACTAGGAAAATTATGGGAGTATCTCCCTGATATCAGTTACCTTTTTAAGAGAATGATATTATGTGCAGAGAAGAATTTGCTTTCTTTTAGAGAAATGTTTGTTTACTGCTATCCCCAAAGCAGTTATCTTTTGGTAACTTTTTGTTTCTTCCTCCCCATAGAAATCTGAAACCAGCATCAGTGATTTCCTCAGTGAAGATGATGATATTGCCCCTTCTAAAAAAATGAACGAGTCAAAAACTCTTGCCAGATCGTCTAAGGTTCTAGAGTCAAGTGATCATAAGCTGAAGAGGAAGGCAGCAGGCAAGAAAAATAGGTGAGCCTCTCTCTGAGTGCTTGCTTAGAGGCAAAAGCAAAGGAATATTATTTCCACAAGATCTCCTAAAGTGAAATGACCTATGTTTGCCCAACGCTATCAGAGTGGTTAAGTTATAGTAACTCAGTCAACATTGTAATGCTTAAAAATTTAATAACATGAAAAGATGGTACAATTAAAATGGTTAAGGGAAAAAGTGGAATGCTAGGTTGTATGTGTGCTGTGATCACATCTATATAGAAAATATGCATAAGGAAAGCAAATGAAAAGGAATACACAAAAGCGACAGTAGTTGTATTAGGATAATAGGTAAGTGAAATAAAGTCTGTATCCCTTCTAGAAAAACCTAATTTCTACACCTCCATTGTGTGGAGGTAAACCTTTAGATTATAAGAATGTTTTTACATTTTTTTAGATTTCTTAAATTGTAGAATCTGGTAATTAAAGCTGTTTCCAGTCACTGATAACCTATGAATCAAGATGCTTGCTGCCTTACCTCTTTCCTTGTTTTGCCTGTGCAAACTAGATTATTTCATGTTGGGCCTCTTACCATCTGCCTTACTGTCCCTATGAACTCCTTTCAGAAGTTTGGTTGAACAACAGATGCTCTCAGAAACTCCAGAGGATGCCCAAGTGATGACATTAAGTGTGGATAGACTGGCCCTTCTGGGTAGAACACATTCAGTCAGAATCATCATCGAAACAATGGGAGTTCCTCCAGATAGTCCTCAGATGACCTCTGGCAAAAAAACTTTTTCTGGGAGACCACCTGAGCTAACAACAGCAAAAAAGCGGTATGTCTCTTAACATGAGAAAGCTAAATTTGACATTTTTGGAAAGTGTGTCTGATAATAATCAACAATTGTATAACACTTTATGATTTCTAACATGTTTTCATATACATCACTCAATCAATAGAAATGTATTGAATCCACCACTAGCTCCCAAGAACTTTACTAAGTAAGTGTAGGAATAAACAAAATTAAGATACACACTCTGATCTTGCAGACCTTACAGTTAGCAGGAGAGAGAAGCATTTAAATGGCTGTCTATAACATTTTAGACATTTAGGAACTAAAATAGATGTTTTGTATTGAAAGTATGGGGAGCACAAGGAAGGGAGCCTTTAATTCGGCCTGAAAGGATTGGTGAAGGCTTCGAAGAAGAGGTAGGGACTCTGAGGACAGGAGGTCCTGAAAATAGGACCTTCAAAGATACGTAGGATTCATTAGACAGAACATAGGTTTATTATATGGTTCATTTTTAAATCACTTTTTGTTTTTATTTTAGCACTTTCTTTGTGGAATATCACTTTCCTGTGGGCTTTTCTGAAAGTGGATTGGGAAAGACAGCTTTGATCACTGAGGTGGCTCGACTTGCTTCCAGTAAAATTACAGATGGAGGTAAGGGACAGACTGGTTTTCTGCTCCGTAGACATTTTGACTTAAGGAGAATTTTTGAATTCGTAATTACTGATTTGACTTTTGTAGTATCATAGAATTTTAGAGCTAGAAAGAACTTCAAAATGAATCTACTCTAATTCCTCTACTTTATTGTATAAGTGAGGAAACTGGCCCAGTGGTACTGTGACTATCCTGATGTAAGGCAGCAAGTCAGTAACATAGCTGAGACTGGAACTCAGAATGTTCTGACACTTAGATCATGTACTTTGAGCTGTCACCATTTTTCTTGTCATTTTTTTTAAAAACAGCTTTAACAAGGCATAACTTATATACATACAATTCACTCCTTTGAAGTGTATGTATGATTTAATGTTTTTCAGTATATTCTCCTGGTACAACCCATCACCACAATATAATTTTAGAACATTTTATTTCCCCCCTAAAAGAAACCCCATACTTAGCATTCACTCCTCATTTCCCTTTCCCCACCAGCCCTAAGCAACCAGTCTATTTTCTGTCTCTATCAATTTGTCCATTCTGCTTATCTCATATAAATGAAATTATGCAACATGTGATTTTTGTGACTGGCTTCTTTGACCGTAATATTTTCAAGTTTCATCCATGTTGTGGTGTGTATTAGTACATCATTCCTTTTTATGGCTTGATAGTATTCCATTGTGTGGATATACTAGATTTCATTTATCTGTTCATCACTTGATGTCCATTTGAGTTGTTTCTACCTTTTGGCAATTTTTCACAATGCTGCTGTGAACATTTGTGTACATAGTTTTGCATGGACATGTGTTTTCATTTCCCTTGGTATATATATCTGTGAAAATTGCTGAGTCATATGATAACTCTGTATTTTTAACTTTTTCAAGAACTACCAGGCTGTTTTCAACAATGGCTGCTCCATTTTACATTCCTACCAGTAGTATATGAGGGTTCTAATATCTCTACATCCTCATTAACACTTGTTACTTTCCACTATTTTTTATTCTGGCCATCCTAGTGGGTATGAAGTAATATCTGATTGTGGTTTTGGTTTTTTTTGTTTGTTTTGTTTTGTTTTTTTGAGACAGAGTCTCACTATGTTGCCCTAGAGTGAGTGCCGTGGCGTTAGCCTAGCTCACAGCAACCTCAAACTCCTGGGCTCAAGCAATCCTACTGCCTCAGCCTCCCAAGTAGCTGGGACTACAGGCATGTGCCACCATGCCCGGCTAATTTTTTTTCTATATAATTTTTTTAGTTGTCCAGATAATTTCTTTCTATTTTTTTTAGTAGAGATGGGGGTCTCGCTCTTGCTCAGGCTGGTCTCGAACTCCTGAGCTCAAACAATCCGCCCGCCTCGGCCTCCCAGAATGCTAGGATTATAGGCGTGAGCCACCACGCCGGGCCCTGATTGTGGTTTTGATTTGCATTTCCCTGATGGCTAATCATGTTAAGCATCTCTTCATGTGGTTTTTGGCCACTTATTTATCTTCTTTGGAGAAATGTCTATTCAGATCCTTTTCCCGTTTTTTAATTGGTCTTTTTTTTTTTTTTTTGAGATAGGGTTTGACTCTGTCACCCAGGCTAGAATGCAGTGGCATCATAGCTCACTGCAACCTCAAACTCCTGGGCTCAAGCGATCCTCCTGCCTCAGCCTCCTGAGTAACTGGGACTACAGGCATGCGCCACCATCCCTAGCTAATTTTTCTATTTTTTGTAGAGACAGGATCTCGCTCTTGCTCAGGTTGTTTTCAAACTTCTCATCTCAAACAATCCACCCACCTCGGCCTCCCAAAATGCCAGGATTACAGGCATGAGCCACCATGCCCTGCTGGGCTATTTTTGTATAATTGAATTGGGAGAGTTCTTTGTATATTCTGGATAAAAGTCCCTTATCAGAGCTATAATTTGCAAATATTTTCTCCCATTCTATGGGTTGTCCTTTCACTCTCTAGATGGTACTGTTTAGAGCAAAAAATGTTTTTAATTTTTATATAGTCCAGTTTATCTATTTTTTCATTGCTTGTGCTTTTGGTATTGTCTTTTTTTCTATTTTGTTTTAAATATTTCTAATGCAGAAAAATGATAATATAATAAACAATTATGTTTCTGCCACCCAAAATTACAGCTGCTTTTCTAACATTTTTAGAATATCTTTACCTTGGTTCATCAGTTTAGTACATGGACAGTTCATCAGTGTAAAGTTTCTTCTCTAGGAGATAGTTTGAGAAGTAAAAAGTGTGGTCCTAACACTCCTACATATTCAAGTAACTTCCTTTCCAGCAATAACATTGCATTTTTTAATTTTTATTTTGCCTTGTTTCATTTGCTTTTTGAGCTAGATAATTTATTTTCATGGTTCAAAATTTCAATATTCCATCTTTACAGGTAAACAATGTTGTTGCTTTTATATCCTTCCTGAGCTGTTTGGTGCATATATCAGCAAAACGATTATTCCTTCCCCACCCCACCCCCACCACCCGTGTTTATGCAAGTGCTAGTACATAATATATGAGTTGGGTGTCCCTTTTTCAAATACTTGGAACCAAAAATGTTTAGGACATGAGATTTCTTGGGGAGGGGACTCAAGTCTAAACATGAAATTCATTTATGTTTCGCATATACCTTATACACGTAGCCTAAAGTTAATCTTATACAATATTTTAAATAATTTTGTGTATGAAACAAAGTTTTAACTGCATTTTGACTGAGACCGATCACATGAGGTCAGGTGTGGAATTTTTCCACTGTGGTATCATGTTTGTTTTTTTTTTTTGAGACATAGGCTCATTCTACTTTCCTGAGTAGAGTGCCATGGCGTCAGCCTAGCTCACAGCAACCTCAAACTCCTGGGCTCAAGCAATCCTCCTGCCTCAGCCTCCCAAGTAGCTGTGACTACAGGAATGCTCCACCATGCCCAACTAATTTTTTCTATATATTTTTAGTTGTCCATCTAATATCTTTCTATTTTTAGTAGAGACGGGGTCTCACTCTTGCTCAGGCTGGTCTCGAACGCCTGAGCTTGAACGATCCGCCCGCCTCAGCCTCCCAGAGTGCTCCTTAGGATTACAGGCGTGAGCCACCATGCCCGGCCTGTGGTATCATGTTGATGCTCAAAAATTTTTGGATTTTGGAGCATTTGAGATTTTGGATTTTCAGATTAGGAATGCTCAACCCTTACACCATTCTGTACCTTGCCTTTAACATTATATTTTAGGTATTTTTCCATGTCATGACAAAGAGCTTTCTTATTCCCTATGACTACATAGTATTCCATTGTATTGCTATGCCATAATTTAAACAGCCCCCTATTAACTAATATTTAAGTTGTTTCATTCTTTTGCTATTAAAAGCAATACTTCAGTGTATAATCTTGTACATGCATCATTTCTAATCTGGTATGAGAATATCCAGCAGAAGTATTAAAAATAAGTAAACACTTATTTACACTTAGAAACATCACCTAAAGTAATATAATATACTCTTTTACTACAGCACATGATTTCACTCTTTCTATTACCTTAAGGAAGAATTAGGGCATTTAAAATTTTTCTTGTGTTTATTTCCTGGATGTATGCTTAAATTATTGACAGCAGCAAAAGCTGCCCTGAAGTTTGTTCAGAGCATTTGAGGATATATAAATGATCCTATTGGCTGAAAGTAAGCATGTTGTTAAACTGTTTTTATCAAACCCCCATACACAGAGAAAAATGTTTGATTCTTTTCTCAGGTCTTTCTCTTCGATAGCCTTCTGCCTATGTGACATTTGATGAGTTTCTTAAAACTTTCTCAGCCTCAATTTCCCCATCTGTAAAATTGCAATACAGCAGTCCTCATTTTGCCCATATAGTGTTGAAACTCCTACCAGTTGGATTTGAGGTCTTAGTTACCATGGAATCATGCAGAACAAACACAGTTCTGATATGTGCAAGTTTCAGTTAACATAGTACCTGTAAAGCAAGGACTGCCTATAATTACACAAGGGATTAGTGGACAATCACATGGGATAATGAGTGTAAAAGCATTAAACATTCTATAATAGTATGTAACTAATAGTAACTCACATTTGTTGCATACTGAACTATGTGCCAAGAACTCTATTCAATGTTTTACATGCATTAACCATTTAATCCTTACATTAAAAATGTATATATACACACACAGATGAAGAAAGGAAACTAAGACATAAGTCAATTAAGTAGCTTATATAAGATCACACAGCTGGTTTATGGTAGAAGTAGAATTTGAACCTAGCACCATTTCAATTCCAAATCATATGTTATTAATTTGTATTGCTTCTCATGCATTATCATTATTATTGTTGGCAACAGTGATTAAATTCTCCCATGTCCTTTTGAGAAGGATTGTATAAGAAATGTGTAATAAGTAGATGGCATTGAGCCAAGAACTGGAAGACTGGGTTCTAGTTCTGATTATACCACACACTAATTGTGTGACCTTAGGCAAAATCACTTTTGCATCTGTGGGCCTCTCTTAACAATAATATGAATTGGACTAGGTATTTTCAGGATCACTTCCCAACTCAAAAAAAAAATCTTCTCTGGGACATTGTTAGCAATTTATTTATGTGAATTTCTTCTTCCATTATTGCCTCAATTCACTTTTAGTGGTAAAAAAATTAATGACCTTAAGAAACAGGGCCAGGCACAGGAGCTCACACCTGTAGTCCCAACACTTGGGGAAGCTGAGGCAGGAGGATTGCTTGAGGCCAGGAGTTCAAGACCAGCCTGGGCAACATAGTGAGACCCTGTCTCACAAAAAAAATTTTTTTAATTTGCCTGGCATGGTGGAATGCACTTGTAGTCCTAGCTACTCAGGAGGCTAAGATGGGAGGAACACTTGAGCCCAGTAGCTTGAGGTCAGAGTGAGTGATGATCATGCCACTGCACTCCAGCTTGGGCAAAAGAGAGAGAATCTGTCTTTAACGAAGAAGAAGAAAAAGAAACAGAATTACCTGTGTGAGTGGTACTTATGTGAAAGAAAAAATGGAAAAAAAAACAGAATTTTATGAGAAATGCAATAATAGTGCAAAAATGTACCTAGCTAGTAAGGAGAAATCTGAGCAGCAAGCACCGGACTGAAATAGAATTCTGTTTGTATGTAATGCATTTTACAACGTCCAGGGTTCTTTTTATTTTATTACCTCAGTTGATCCTCCCTGCATACCAACAAGATATAGCTGTTATCTTACTTCCCTTCGCTTGTTAAGGTAACCAGATAAACTGATCTGCTAGTGAATGTTGGCTTGTTGGGCCCAGATCTTTTGTTTATAGTTCCTGCATGTTCATCCAGAAAGCAAGACCGAGATCCTTTCTAAGAGTACCAAGAGAAGCATACAGAGTCTATAACTAAGATGGCCAGAAATGAATAGATCAAGTAGGTCAAAATGGGCAATTTGAATGAATGCCAGAGATAGCAGATTCTCTTTGTAACTGGGCCTTTTGTGAGGGTTCTTCAGATCCATGTTAAGGGCCTTAGCAGTGAATGGACAGGAAGATGGTTTTATAGGTGATAAATTGTTGCTGAAGTAGTTACTGGTAAGTAATAGAACTGGAGCTTAAACTCATATACTTTGATTCCAGTCTCAAGTTTCTTTTATTTACCACTTAAAGGCCCATAGCAATACCACCATCACTTTATCCATTTACGTTATTACAGTAGAAACTCCCATCTTTCCATCCGAGAGACAAACACCACTCCACCTAACACTGCTAACTAGCATCACTACCTGGTACCTTGTCTGAGTATGATAGGAGAGTCCTGTTCTTCAGTCAGAAGATAAACTCGTTTTTATTACTATTGGTTTTTTATTCAGTTCTTCTATTTATTTATCCCTCATTGTTCTACTGCCAGCCATCCCCCTTCTTTTGTTACATTACATACCAACTTGTCTTTTAAAAACAGTCATATGACCTTAAACCCAGTGAACTGTATGGGCATGTTTCCTTACACATCCAGTGCTGATATGCTTCGCATTCATTTTTTATAATAAAGCACAGCAACACAGTACTGCTTATCTTCTGCATACTATCCAGGGGTTTCTCTTTGTCTCTGCTCATTCAATCTTACAACCCTAGCACTTTCTGAGAAATTGCACTGACTAGATTCCTGAAAGAGATTTTAGTTAGATTTGAAAGGTAGGCAGGTGGTATCAAGGCATGGATAGATGGTGACTCTGGTTGGGTGGTGTAACATGTGCCTATGTGTGTGATTCTCCTTACAGTGGTGAAATTCCAGCAACGATTTGTGTTTCCAGTACAGTTTGGTGGCCCAATGATAGAGCACTGGTGGAATTCCAACCTTACTTTCCAAATTTACGCAAAGAAAATGCCACAAAAAAAGGTACTTCAAGTGATTTTGACCTTTGCCTTACTATTGACACCAGGAATTTAGAGCATACTTAAAATTACATTCCTACCTAACCTAGGAATTTCTCCAGGTTCAAGTAACACTACTGCGTATTATTATTATTATTATTACTAATCTCTATTTGCTGTTTGTTAGTAGGCCAGATATTATGCCAAAGGGTCCAGATGCATACACTATCAAATTTAATCATCACAATTCCTCTGTGAATTAGGTACATTATTATCTTCATTTTACGGATGAAGAAATGAGATTTAATGAAGTAACATGTCTAAGATCACCCAGTCCAGTAAAAGACAAAGCCAGGACTCCATCCCACATCTTCTGTCCTTAGATCCTAAGTTCTTAACCTCTACTGTGCTGCTCCCTACTATAGAGGAGTGACTGTTTGTACTGATACAGGCTATTAGCATTAATTTAAGATTCTGCTTCCTGTCTTCAGGTGGGATACATAAGGTATCCAGCCTATGTCCAAAATAATATAATTGTGGGTAGCAGTTTTGATCAACTAATGCACAGTTTATAAAATCTACTTGCAGCTGGCACAACATAAATCAGGAAACTATGACATGAGCAGTTTTTACCTCCTTCTGTAAAAGTGTAGCCTTTATAATCTTTTGACCTCCTCTTTGCAATGGATAGCATGAGGAATACATCTTGTTTTCTTTTGTTTGTTTTTTTAGAGGCAATAAACAATGCAAGTTATTTTTGGAAAATACAGCAAAATAGGAAGAGGGAGAAAATCACATAATTTCATAAACTCAAGATAATCTCTATTAACATTTTGATATAGTTATATTGAATTATTTTCCCATACATAGTTAATGGCTTTCTTTCTAATTATAAAAGAATTATACATTTTTTATTGTTGTTTTTTTGAGACACGGTCTTACTCTATTGCCCAGGCTACAGTGCAGTGGCATCATCCTGTAATAGCTCACTGCAACCTTGTACTCCTGGGCTTGAGCAATCCTGCCATGTCAACCTCCTGAGTAGCTGGGACTACAGGTGCATGTCACCATGCCCAGCTAATTTTTTTTTTATTTTTATTTTTTGTAGAAATTGGGTCTCACTGTTGCCCAGGCTGGTCTTGAACTCCTGGCCTCATGTGATCCTCCTGCCTCAGCCTCCCAAAGTTCTAGGATTGACAAGTGTTTTGTCAGAAACTTGAAAAATATTTTTTGAGGCAAAAATTGCCTATAATTTTATTACCAAGAAATTAGTATTGTTAACATTTTTACATATCTCCTTCATCTTTTCAGATGAATACAGTATGTTGTATAATTTTGTATGCCATTTTTATCTTTTTTTATTTAACATTGTCTTATGGTTTTTATTCACTTTTCTTCAAAAATATGTATTCAATGTTTTCCACATAATTTTATAAGTATTTTAGGTTTACTATGTATATAAGTTAATACCCTACTTTTACGAAACATTCTAACAAATATTGTTCATGTTATTATAGACTTTTAGTAGATAGCATTTTAATGGCTGCATATTATTCCATTATATGGATATACTTAATTAAATATCAGGAATTGTTGGTAGCTTAGTAAATCCTGATTATTAGCCATCTAGTGATTTCTAATTATTAACTACTTTTAACATATACATATTTGTGTATAAGCTTTTCATGTATTGTTTATAATTTAGTATAAATTCCCAGAAATGGAATTACTAGGCCAAAGAATGTAAATATTTAAAGCGTTTTATATGTATCACCAAAGTTATATGTATGTTGCCAGTTTATATTCCCAACTTCCCTCATGTGACAGCCTCTTGTTTCTCCATAACCTTATAGCATCAGGTATATTAAGTTTTGTAATTTTCCTAGTTTTAAAGGCAAAAATTTGTAACACCTAAATTTCATTTTTTATTTTTAACAGTAAAGTTGAACATTTTGAGTAAATAACTCTTTTTTTTTTTTTCTTTTTTTTTGAGACAGAGTCTCACTGTGTTGCCCAGGCTAGAGTGCCGTGGCTTCATCCTAGCTCACAGCAACCTCAAACTCCTGGGCTCAAGCGATCCTCCTGCCTCAGCCTCCCGAGTAGCTGGGACTACAGGCATGCG
>CAUYRB010025376.1:0-29601 GCA_963574695.1 Propithecus perrieri | reverse complement strand
AACTAAAAATAGAAAAAATTAGCTGGGCATGGTGGTATGTGCCTGTAGTCCCAGCTACCCAGGAGGCTGAGGCAGGAGGATTGCTTGAGCCCAGGAGTTTGAGGTTGCTGTGAGCTAGGCTGACGCCACGGCACTCTAGCCTAGGCAAAAGAGTGAGACTCTGTCTCAAAAAAAAAAAAAAAAAAAAAGACGGAGGTGGAAAGGAAGCTGTAATTGTAATCTTGGTACTTGATAAAGTGATATTAATACCACAAAGTATTAAGTGACAAAGTAAGACACCTTATATGCTAAAGGATAATTAATTCACAGTTGATTAATATTTATGCACCCAATATAGCAATACATGCATAAAGCAGAAACTATAAGAGATTCAAGAAGACATAGAGAAATTCACTTTAATGATAGTTGCATTTAATACATGAGCTATCTAAGGAATACCATACGGACAAAAAATTAGTAAGGTTATGAAATAACTAATAACAATAAAGAAAGATCTTGTAGGCATATGCTGAACTCTGAATTCTAGTAATAGAGAATATACTTTCTTTTCAAGGACATATGAAACTTTACAAATATTGTCTATATCTTCGGTCACAAAGAAGACCTCAATAAATGCTAATTAATAGAAACACTAATAAAAATAGCATTCTTTGATTATAATGCAGATATTTAGTAGAAATTTATTCAATCCCCCCAAATACCATTTCACCCTGAAATTAAAAAGTTTTAAAACAACTCTTGAGTCAAAGAAAAATACAAAATGAAATTATAGTGTGTTGTGAACATAACCATAATGAACACATGTTGTATTAGAATCTATGAGATATAGCTAAAATAATTATCAGGTAAAAATTTACAGCATTAACTACCTATGTAAATAAGGAGAAAAAATAAGTGGGTTAAACACCTAGCTAAAAAGTTAGAAAAAGGAGAACAGTGTAAGTCAAAAGAAAGCAGAAGGGAGGAATTGATATGAAGGTAAAAGCAAAAGTAATGCATTAAAATAAAGAAAAATAGAAGAATAAACAAAAATCTGTTTTTTTTTAAATCAACAAAATAGACAAGCCACCAGAGAATCTAATCAAAACAAAAGGGAGAAAACACAAACATTAGCAAAATTAGAAATCTTATGAGGAAAATATGAAAATTTAAAAAGTCATGAGATGATTTGTTTACAATTTCAAGCAAATACATATGAGAATCTAAATAAAATGGTTAATTCAGAAGATACAATCTATCAAAATTTACCTGAGTGGCATAAAAAATAGTGAAAAAATAATAGCACACTCCTACTGAAAAACACATAGCCAGATTGGTGGAATTCCACTAAACTTTAAAGATCAGTCAATCCTAATATTACTTAAGCAACTTCAATGTACTACAAACAAAAATAAACAAAAACTTCCAAATTGGTTTTATGAAGTAAATGTAATGTATTTTCCAAAACTTGATAAATATTACACCAGAGAAAACTATAGAAACTATAGATTTATGAATACTGAGGCAGAAGCTTAAAATGTTAGCAAAGAGAATCATATGAACATTAGAAAAATATAATATTTCATGACCCAGAGAGTTTTGTACCAGGAACACAAATTTGGTTCAGTTTTTAATATAATTTATCATATTAGTACAGCTAATGAGAAAAATTATATGGTTATCTCCATGTATGCACAAAAGAACTTTGACAATATTAGCACAGATTCATGCTAAAAACACTCAACAAAAAAATATACGGATCTTCTCTTCACATAAAATATTAATATATACTTTAGCTCAAAATCTAGCATTTTACTTAAGGGGAAACACTAGAGGCTTTATTACTAAAATCAAGAACAAGACAAGGATGCCCACTATCCCATTATTACTATTTAACATTGTGATGGGGGTATTAGCTAATGCAGTTAGACGAGAGAAAGCAATCAGAGACACTGGACTTGAAAAGGACGTTAAAACAATCTTTGTTTTCAGATGCAATGGTTATTTATCTGGAAAACCCTAAAGTATCAGTGTAAAAATGACTATAAACAATAAAAGAATTTAGTAGGATAGTAGGTAATAAAATTAATGTATAAAAATCAATAGCCGTTGTGTATACAGACAAAAACCGGAGCGAATAAATGGAAGAGACAATCCAATATATAGTAGCACAATGATAATAAAATACTTAGGTATAAATTAAACATGAATGTCCAATAATTATATGAGACAAATTCACAAAACACTACTGAAGAAAACAAAATTGAGCAAATGGAAAGGAAACCATGTTCTTGGATAAAAAACCTTAACATCATAAAGAAGCTATTTAGTCTTCCAAGGTTAATTTATATACATTTAATGAAATCACAATAAAAATATCCACAATATTTTCTGGACCAGACAGGTTCAATAAGAAAGTTCACTTGAAAGGATAAATGAGAATGAATAGTTAGAAAATGTTTGGGGGATAAGAAAAACAAGGTCCTGGGTATGGGTAGGATCAGCTCTACTAGATATTAAAACTTACTTGTAAAATCTGTAATTAAAATAGCATGGTATTGGCACATGAATAAAAAGACAGTGGAACAGAATTGAAAATCAGAAACAGACCTTATTATATATACAAATTCAGTATGCTATAGAGACAGCAGTCAAAATCAGTGGGGATATTGGATGAAATTTTTAATAAGAGGATTAGAATAACTGGAGAGCTATATGGAAAAAGTTAAATTAGATCGTCATACTATTCAATAGCACAAATTCCAAGTGGATCAGATATTTATAGATAATGGAACTATACTAGTAAAAAAATGGGTGAATTCCTATGTAACTTTAGAGTGGGAAAAACTTTTCTAACAATGACTTGACATCCATAAACAATATGAGAAAGTGGATTACTAAAAAAATAACTTTTGCATGGAAAAAGAAATCACAGACAAAAAGACCAAATGACGAACTAGATTTACATGGTTAGGTAACGTATACACCTGGATTTAGTGACAAGGAAGTTGGTAGCTTTAACAAGGGCTGTTTTGGGAGTATGTGGGAGGTGGAATCCTGATGGGAGTGGATGCAGGATGAGTGGGAAGTGAGGAAGAGGAGGTTGTCGGCGTCCACAGTCCCTCTGAGAAGCTGGACAGAGAAGGGAGAAGCCCGCAGGGTTGGAGTAGGGGAGGAGGGGCTGATGGACTGGGCCTGGCTTGATGCAGGTCACACGGGGCGGGGGTGGGGGGAGCTTTAGATCACACTGGAGAAAACTGTTCCTACCTTTGTGGAGCTTGGAGAAATTATAATAATTATCCAGATAACTACTAAAAAAGATATCAATATCAGCAGCATTTTCTGAAGCATCATATTTGAAGACATGATGAGTGTCCTAGGAGAGATGACACAAGAGGAATTGTGTGAGAAATGAATCCCTCTGTACTCACTCACTGTTTTATTTTTAATCTGTAATTTGCCACCAAGATTTTGCTCCTCCTTTGAGAACAATTCTCTTCTTTTCCTCTCCCCACAAACAACCCATACTCCCAACCCCTTTGCCCACCTATTGGCTACTCCTGTCCAAGTTCTAGCTGGGATTGTTGCTTCCTCCTTCCAGGAACCTGAAATGGAAGTCTGATGCCCCTCATAGGTTCTCTCACTGCACTCTGCATTTTCTCAGTTATGACACTTCACAATTACAGTAAGAAGAACAATGAATCTATCAGCATGTCTTTTGGGGGAAGACTTGGGGTAGCTGATGGGACCACAAAAATATTCTCATGTTATAAAACATAATCTGTAAAATGCCCTTAAAGAAAGTTGGTCCTGTTAACTGGGCAGGGAGGTGGGGTGGGTAGCTTTTGTTTTGCTGAGTACCAAGTATGCCGTTTGGAAGTAGAAACTCCTTCAGGACTGAATTACTCTGCATAGCAAAGAAGAGATGATCCAGCAAGGCTACAGGAAGAAAGGAAAAGAAAAGGAGATAGATAGAGGTGTTGGGGGTGTGGGAGAGAGAGAGAGAGAGAAAGAGAGAAGCTCCTCCCCACCATGTTCATATTATTATTTAATAATATGGTCTTGGAGAACAGAAATGAGATTATATGCTTTGGCTTATTTTGTGGTATAAAACATAAAGCCTCTCCTCTCTGTCCTTTACCAAATCCTCAGTGAAATCTAGATTGCATGAAAAGCTTTTGTTTAAGTGGATTCATTTGGCAGAATCCAAAAATTTTCTGTATTTTTATCTGGTTGGTGCAGAGCAAAAAGATACTTCACTCGCAGGGTAGAAGCTAGAGAACAAAGGGTAAATTTAGAGCTGGTTAACCTTTGGAGAGTCCAAGATGAAATTATTTTAAACAAGAGGTAGTACACAGTCGCAACTCATATTAAATCACTTCCTTCTGATTGAACTTTGACTTCCCAGTTACTGAAGCATGGTGTGGGGGAACTTGGGGAGGTGTTGAGTTCTGGGTCAAGACTGGTATTGGGACAAAATGAATGAATGGGGGAGAGAGGGCAAGGGGGCAGCTCTAATCTGTGCCACACACTATATTGCAATTGTTTGCTTACTCTTCTAAGGCTAAAAGACTGTCAATTACTGAAGAATTGGAATAATGTCTATGTCACATTATATACCAGCGCCTAGCACTGTGCCCAGCAAGCACAGTATTTGTTGAATACTTTCAAAACAGAATCCTGATTTCAGAACAACTTCAACTTCCATCCACTGAAATTTCATATTTTCTAAGTGTACAAAATAGCATGTTCAATAGGGCAAAAAGTCAGAGTCAAGGGGCCACTCTGACTACCCCTCCCCCAACTGACCCTGGCTTTCAGACGTGAAAGGGAATCTTGTGAAGTCTGAGTTACAATGTCTGATCTGATTCATTTTTCCTTACCTAATGAAGTAGCGTGTATAGATAAGTTTCAGCAACATTGAAAAGAAAATTATGATTATCACTGCACTTCTAATGAATCTTAAACTCTCAACCTCCTTTTCATAGATCTTTAAGCTTATTCTGTAAAATATTGAGTACTTACCAAATATGTGTCAGGTACCATAGAATGTACTAGAAATAAAGAGAAGCAACAAAATGAACTAAATAAACACTTTGGAGGATGAGAATACAGCAGTAGAAATACCAAATTCTTGTTGGTCTCTGAATAACCCTTATTCTTCTGTGCTCCTGGGTCTGCCTGCACGGTTCCGCCTGACTGTCTTCACCTCTGTGCTCATCACACCAGAACCTCCTTCCCCCAATCTCCAACAGGCTTCCTGGTTAATTTGGAAAATTCCTATTCATTATTTGAGTTTGAGCTTGAATACCAACTGTTCTTTCCTCAATAGTTTAATTAGTAATTTATTCCTTTGTGCTCCCCCAGGCCATTAAGCATTCCTCTGTTATGGGACATGCTGCACTGTGTTGTATCTCCTTGTGTGCCTGTTCCTTCTGTAGGTGGATGGACATTCAGGAGGGGAGTCCCTCAGAGATTCCCCCACTTGAGAGAAGAATCACTGCAGGCTGAACCCTCCCACCTTGGATTGCACGTCATGTGTATCACAAGATCCTGGTCCTGACAGCCAAGCAGTTCTATTGCTAATATGCCTAGTTTAACATTTCCCTTGTTCCAGTACCAACTTTGGCCAGAGCTGACTCCTTTGAGAGTGGCCAGAGTATTTCTTTTTTTTTTTTCTTTTTTTTTCTTCTTCTTTTTTGTTTTTCTCTGTCTTTCTCTTTCAGCAAAGGATTTAGTTCACAGAGTATTTCTTTGTAAGAAGGAATTTTACTGATGGCAGGGTCTTGGAAATGTATTAATCCCATCTTCCATATCATTATCATTTTTGCATCTATTTTCTACTTGAACCCTTAATTAAGGTCACATTTATCTACACCAAAAATAACTGCAAATCAGAATTCTTCTTGGGATCTTACGGCCAGTCTCATTTGTTCCAAAATCAATGCCTCACCTAGAGTGTACTCCTTAGCTTGAGCTCTTCATATCCAAATGTCTTCAGGATATCTCCACATGGAAATCCTCACCAGTAGAGGAGAGCTGGACCCGGCTTATACTAGTTTGTGAGACCCTGTTGTACACATCTCTTCCCAGCTTCTCTTTTAGTGACATTATCGTGGTAGCTTGAAATAGGCCATGATGTGTGTATGTACTTCAGGAAATCAGCAAAGGCCATAAATAGGTCCCCCGGGAGAGCAGGTTTATCAATGTACGCCTGCTCATAGGAATCTCAAAGTCGACTTGTCCTATTGGAATGTTTTCTCTTCCACAAAATGTCCTCTGCTTCTTTTCTCTACCTGTGTTTGTGAATGATAACCCCAGTCAGAAACCTGGCCACTATCTTGTACCATCTCCTTATACTCATATCTGGCCATCCTCAGAAGCGATTGAGTCGATATGCAGACTGCTAGTTTTCTTTTTCATCACTAGTGACAGAAACTTATAGCTGGGCACTGGCAGCCCAGTCACAGGGCATTTCCCAACCTCTGTTGTGTTTGGATGTGGCGTGAGACTGACGTCTCTGAAATGGATGTCAGCAGAGGTGAGAGTGCCATGTCTCCTCCACGCTTTCTTTCCTCTTCCTACCCTCTGCAACTAGCTATGGCAGCAGCCTAGCTTAGACCATGGAGCTGATGGCAACATCTCAGAACAGGGGGTTCTTTTTTTAATTTTTATTTTTATTTCAGGGTATTATGAGGGTACAAACATTTTGGTTACATTTTATATCTTTGCCTCGCCCAAGTGAAGGTTAGAGGCTCCCCCTTCCCCTCTACAATGCTCACTGTGTCCTTTAGTTGTGAGTTGACCACCCCCATTCCCCAAATCTCTGGAGAATATTACTGCCATGTGAGCACCATAGTGTTAATCAGTTAGTACCAATTTGATGGCGAGTACAAGTGGAGCCCATTCTTCCGATCTTGTGGTACCTCACTTTGGATAATGGGCTCAAGTTCAATCCAGGAAAATATAAGAGGTGCTAGATCATTGTCGTTTCTTATAATTGAGTAATATTTCATTGTATACATATACCAAATTTTAATAATCTACTCATGAATTGATGGGCACTTGGGTTGTTTCCACATCCTTGCAATAGTGAATTGTGCTGCCATAAACATTCGGGTGCAGATGTTTTTATTATAGAATGTCTTTTGCTCTTTTGGGTAGATGCCTAACAGTGCTATTGCTGGATCGAATGGTATTTCTATTTTTAGCTCCTTGAGGTATCTCCAAATTCTTTTCCACAGAAGTTGCCTAATTTGCAGTCCCACCAGCAGTGTAAGAGTGTTCCTGTCTCTTCACATCCTCACCAGCATTTATTGTTTTCAGATTTTTTGATAGAGGCCACTCTCACTGAGGTTAGGTGATACCTCATTGTGGTTTTGATTTGCATTTCTCTAATGATTAGAGATGTTGAGCATTTTTTTATATGTTTGCTGGTCACTATTCTGTCTTCTTTTGAGAAGTTTCTGTTCATTTCCTTTGCCGATTTATTGATGGGGTTGTTTGATTTTTTTCTTGTTGATTTTTTTAAGTTCTAGATAGATTCTTGTTATCAGCCCTTTATCGAATGTGTAGAGAGCAAATATTTTCTCCTATTCTGTAGGCTGTCTATTCGCTCTAATGATCATTTCCTTGGCAGTGAAAAAGCTTTTTAATTTAATCAGATCCCATTTATTTATTTTTGTTGCTGCGGTGACTGCTTTGGGGGTCTTCTTCAAAAATTTTTTGCCTAGGCCGATGTCTGAAAGGGTCTTCCTGACGTCTTCTTCTAGAATTCTTAAGGTTTCATGTCTTAGGTTTAAGTCTGTTATTCATCTTGAATTGATTTTTGTGAGAAGTGAGAGGTGGGGATCCAGTTTCATTCTTCTGCATGTAGCTATCCAGTTTTCCCAGCACCATTTATTGAAAAGAGATTCTTTTCCCCAATGTATATTTTTGTTTGTTTTGTCAAAGATTAGATTACCATATGTGGATGGTTTCATCTCTGGATTCTCAGTCCTGTTCCAAAGGTCTATGTCTCTGTTCTTGTGCCAGTAACATGCTGTTTTACTTATTATAGCCTTGTAGTACAGCTTGAAGTCTGGTAGACTGATACCTCCCAGTTTGTTCTTTTTACTTAAGATTGCTTTGGCTATATGAGGTCTTTTCTGATTCCATACAAAGTATAGAGTTATTTTTTCTAGATCTATAAAGAATGACGATGGTACTTTGATAGGGATTGTATTAATTCTGTAGATCACTTTAGGTAGTATGGACATTTTAATGATATTGATTCTACCAATCCATGAGCAAGATAGATTTTTCTATCTGTTTACATCTTCTACAATTTCTTTTCTTAGTGTTTCATAGTTCTCCCTGTATGTGTCTCTCACATCTTTCATTAAATATATTCCTAGATACTTAATTTTCTTTGAGGCTATTGTAAAAGGTATTGCATTTTCGATTTGAATTTCAGCTTGACTGTTACTGGTGTATATGAATGCCTCTGATTTGTGTGTATTGATTTTGTATCCTGAGATTTTACTGAATTCATTTATCAATTCTAGGAGTCTCTTGGATGAATCCTTGGGGTTTTCTAGATATAATATCATATCATTGGCAAAGAGCATGAGTTTGATCACATGTGCCCCCATTTGGACATCCTTAATACC
The DNA here is from genome assembly GCA_963574695.1 of Propithecus perrieri. Lineage (NCBI taxonomy): Eukaryota > Metazoa > Chordata > Mammalia > Primates > Indriidae > Propithecus > Propithecus perrieri. The sequence continues at coordinate 20,971 of CAUYRB010025376.1, read as the reverse complement.
CCTCTCTTGTCAAATTGCTCTAGCGAGGATTTCGAGCACTATGTTGAATAGAAGTGGAGATAGTGGGCAACCTTGTCTGGTTCTGGTTCTAAGTGGAAATGGTTTCAATTTTTCCTCATTCAGGATGATATTGGCCATGGGTTTGTCATAAATGGACTTGATAATTTTAAGGAATGAGCCATCTATACCTATTTTATTGAGAGTTTTTATCATAAAGGTGTGTTGGACTTTGTCAAATGCTTTTTCTGCATCTTTGAGAGAATCATGTGGTCTTTGTTCTTGCTTTTATTTATGAGGCAAATTGCATTTATAGATTTGCGTGTGTTGAACCAGGCTTGCATCCCTGGAATAAATCCCAGCCTAGTCATGGTGAATTATTTTTTGATGTGCTGCTGAATTCTATTTGTTAAAATTTTGTTGAGGATTTTTGCATCTATATTCATGAGGGATATTGGTCTGTAGTTTTCTTTTTTTGTTGTGTCCTTTCTTGGCTTTGGTATCAAGGTGATATTGGCTTTGTAGAATGAGTTAGGAAGGATACCATCTTTCCCAATGTTGTGGGATAATTTCTGCAGTATAGGTATGTGTTCTTCTTTGTATGTTTGGTAAAACTCTGAAGTGTAGCCATCTGGTCCAGGACTTTTACGTTTTGGGAGGTTTTTAATTGCTGCTCCAATTTCTGAGCTTGAGATTGGTCTATTTAGATATTCTGTTACCTCCTGAATGAATTTAGGGAGGTTGTATGTTTCCAGGAATTTGTCCATTTCCTCCTCATTATGTAGTTTTTGGGAATACAGATTTTTATAGTAATCAAAAATAATGTTTTGTATTTCTGTGGTGTCTGTTGTGACTTCTCCTTTTTCATTTATAATTGAGTTTATTAGACTACTTTGCCTTTGGATTCTTGTCAATCTAGCAAGAGGGCTGGCAATTTTGTTTATCTTTTTGAAAAACCAGCTTTTGGTTTTGTTGATTTTCCGTATAATTCCATTGTTCTCCATTTCATTTTGTTCTGCTTTGATTTTAGTTATTTCTTTTCTTCTACTAGTATTGGAATTGATTTGCTCTTATTTTTCCAATTCTTTGAGTCTATTTATTAGGTTGTTGATTTCTAAGCTTTCTGTTTTTTGGATGTGAGCATTTATTGCTATTAGTTTTCCTCTCAGGTATGCTTTTGCTGTATCCCACAGGTTTTGATGACTTGTTTCTCCGTTATCATTTAGTTCGAAGAAATTCTTGATTTCCCTTCGTATTTCCTCCTTGACCCAATAGTTAGTAAACAATAGATTGTTTAATTTCCATGACTTTGTGACGTGGTAAGTATTTCTATTGGAATTGAACTCTAATTTTATACCACTATGGTCAGAGAAGATACACGGTATAATTTCTATTTTTTTGAATTTGTTGAGGTCTGATTTGTGGCCTAGTATGTGGTCAATTTTGGAGAAAGTTCCCTTTCACCATTATATAGTGGCCATCTTTGTCCTTTTTTACTTTTGCTATTTTAAAGCTTATGTTATCTGAAAATAGTATAGCTACCCCTGCTTTCTTTCGACTTCCATTTGCCTGGATGATGGTTTTCCATCCCTTGACCTTTAGCCTGTAGACATCTTTGTGGGTTAGATGAGTTTCCTGTAGATAGCAGATACTAGGCTTGTGGATTTTTATCCACTCTGCCAGTCTATGTCTCTTCAGAGGACAGTTTAAGCCATTCACATTTATTGAGAGGATTGAAATTTGAGCTAGATTTCCATTCATATTGTTGGGTGAAATCCTGTTGTTTTGTTTTGCTCCTTGAGCCGCCATGAAGTGCACGTTCTAGCCTTTAACTCTTGAATGATTTTACTTTGAAAAGTATCTGTTGTGCTGTTCAGTGTGTAATGCAGGTCTGAGTAGTTCCTGTAGGGCTGATCTGGTCTTTACAAATTCCATCAGTGATTGCTTTTTTGGGAAGGACTTAATTACTCCCTCATAGATGAAACTTAATTTTGCCAGATAAATAATTATATTTTGGACATTATTCTGTTTTAGTAGATTAAGGATAGGGACCCAATCCTTTCTGGCTTGTAAAGTTTCAGTTGAGATATCTGCAGTTAGTCTGATAGGATTTCCTTTGCAGTTTATTTGTTGCTTTCGTCTCACTGCTCGGAGGATTGCTTCTTTCGTGTTTACTTTGGTCAGCCTAATAACTACGCGACGTGGTGATTGCTTTTTAACATTGAGTCTCCCAGGAATTCTGTGTGCTTCTTGTATCTGGATATCAAGATTTCTGGCCAGGCCTGGCATATTTTCCTCCAGTATTCCATGAAATAAGTTTTCCAGCCTATGTGAATTTTCTTCTTCTCCCTCTGGGATACCAATGATTCTAAGATTTGGTTTCTTTACATAATCCCACATTTCTTATATGTTTTTGTCTTGTCTCTTGTTTCTGAGTTCTTTTTCTTCATCTGATTTCTTTAGCACGTAGGCATTATCTTCAAGCTCTGAGATTCTTTCCTCTGCATGATCCATTCTATTCTTGAGGCTTTCAATTGTATTTTGAAGTTCCTTGAATGCCTCCTTCATTGCCATGATTTCTGTTGGTTTTTCCATAGTATTTCAATTTCTTTAAAGAATTTTTCATTCATTTCCTGAATTGTTCTTGTGATTTCTTTGTGTTGGGATTATATTTTCTCTTCAATTCCATTGAGTTTTCTTACAATCCATATTTGGAATTCTTCCTCTGTCAGTTTAATCATATCATGTAAGTTGGTATCAATTGATGGAGATCGAATATTTTCTTTTGGAGGTGATTTTTCTCTCTGATCCTTCATGTTTCCAGTGTTCTTTCACTGATTCTTTCTCATCAGGCTACTTTTTCAAGGACTGGAGGTGTTCGGATTGGTTTATGGACTTAATTCTGGGACTCCAGAGGGACGTTCCTTGGCAGAGCTGGGGAGATGTGCTCTGGTCCTGTATTTTCTTAGAGGAGTTTTAGCCTGTTTGGTTACCTCTAGCCTGTTGTCTTCACCTTCTGCTTATGGAGATTAGTGTGTTTCGATTCCTTTCTTAGATTCCCAGGAGTTGGATCACTCTTGTGTGTGTGAGAGACTCTGCTATCAATCACTAGATTGAGGTGGAAAGCACTATGTTGGGCTATGAGGTTACTCTCTCTTTTGTTGCTTGTATTTTATGTGGAGGAGTCAGTTATCAAGGTATTCCAATACTTTTGTATTGAGCTCTAAACCCCCAAATGGGACATTACAGGTGCCTCAGACTTTGGGGAATGTCATGCCACTCCCAAGGGATAGTTGAGCCCTGTTACCACTTTAGGTGGGGTGAGAAGAACAACCGGTATTGGCAAGCCTAAGAGTATATACTTCAGAGGTTGCTTGATCTGCTGCTAGGAGAGAGCTGCTAATATGTTACTCAGGGCTCTTTCACCACTCTTGCGGAGCAGCTCCTGATGGGGTGTGTCAATTGGTGCAATTGCTAAGGACTCTGGTCGAGATTTTCCTTCCCAGACCACAAGCCCCTAAGTTGGCAACAGCCTGGGCACCAAGGGCAAGGCCTTGTGGTATGGTCTTATCAGATGATCAAAACCAATCAGCTGAAACCAAGTCAGAAAACTGTCCCCTTTTGCTTAGATCCAAGGTCCCACAGATTCAAGCTAGTCATACAGGGAAAGCGACTTTTCTCCTTTCTCCCTTCCTTCAAGGGCTGAGTCTGTCCTGGTGGGGTGGGGGAGGAGCGTTGGCTGAGACTGCCACAAGACCCAGCCCTGAAAATGTCTTCTCTCGTTTCTCCCCTTCTCCGAGGGCGGGGTTTGCCCTGCCAGAGGTGACGATATCCCTCCGGACTGGGGGGGAGGGCCCTTCCTGGGGCTACCAGGTGTCTCAGCCCAGGAAGTGGCTACCCTCATTACTCTGCCCCTCCAAGGGCGGGGTTTGTCTAGTTGGTAGGAAGTACACACCTCAGGGCTGCTGGAGAAGCCCTGCCCAAGGCCACTGAGGAACCCAGACCAGAAAGCATCCTGCCTCGCTATTCTGCCCCTGCAGAGGTGGGGTCAGTCCCCTCAGTATGGAATACCAGTGGCCTATTCGCAGCCAAGGGCCTTCCCCAACCCCGGCGAGTCTCAGCCTGGAAAGCGGCTTCCCTCACCACTTTGCACTTTCAAGGGTAGGGACTGTTCCTTTGACAAGAGGCGCAAGGGGCTGCCACGGGTCCCAGCTGGGAAAGCAGCCTCCTTCACTACTCCGCCCTTCTCGGTGTGGAGTCTATCCCTTTGGCAGATGGCACTGGCTACCAAGTCACAGCAAAGAGGTGACCACAGGTCTCAGCTCAAAAAGCGGCCTCCTTTGCTACTACACACTTTTAGGGGAGTGATTTGTCTCTTTGTTGTATAGCAGTCCTGCTGAGGAGACAAAACAAAGGGCTGGTAGCAGTCGCAGTTTTGGCTCAAAAGCAGCCTCTTTCACTACTCCGCCCAGGGGCGGAGTCAGTCCCTTTGGCGCAAAGCGCGCGCGGGGCGGGGGTGGGGGGCAAGTCGCATGGAAGTGGAGGTGGTTATGTCAGGGCTCAAAAGCGGCCTCCTTTGCTACTCCGCCGTTCCAAGGCGGGGTTTGTCCTTTTGGCACAAAGCACAGGCGGCTGGATGGGACGGGGCCGCCTGAGCCCACCTGGCGACTCAGCCAGGAAAGTGACCTCTCTCCCTTTTCCGCCCCTTCAAAGGCGGGGCTTGAGACGCCTGCACGAAAAGACCATGGGGCAGGGTTGGGAGAGAAAGCGGCTTCTCTTGTTACTTCACTCCTCCAAGGGTGGGACCAGCTCTGCCCGGCAGGGGCAGGGGCAACGCCTGAGACCGTTGCCTGGGCAACAGGCTCCGGGGATTTTAGGCAATGGACTCCCAAATTGGTGGCTGCCCACCCACTGAGAGTCAGCGCTGGCGGCTACTGCACGGGCAGGTGTCAGGCACTGGGTTTGTCACCGCTGTCTCTAAGAGCCGCCTGCTGAGCCCATTGCTTCCCTAACACACTGACTAGTGACTGATCAGTAGGAGGGATCTCTACTCCGTCCCACCGTGCGCCGGCCAAATCTTAGGTAATTTCCGAGGGCAGAGCCTCCTTTATGGTGTTCACCTCCCTTGATCTGGTCCTGGCGGCCTCCTCAAGCGAGAAGCCTGTCTCCAAGCTCTCTCCTGCGGAACCGGGAATTGTCCGAACTGGGAAGTGTCTGCTCGGACCAGTCCCTCCCCTGCCCAAAGCAGACCCAGCCAGCGCACAGGAGAGTTCAAAATGTTTCCCGCTCCTGTCTCTACTCCACACAGCCTGTCTGCCCGTGCCACCACCTCGCACTGACGTCAGGTGCTTCCCTGCCTGCGTGGGTGCGGAGAACGGTGGGGGAAGAGTCATCCTCCTGTGGGTCAGATCACACTGCCCCAGCCGGCCGACGCTATTCCCTATTGTATATCTCGCACTCTCCGGACTTCACGTCTCAGATTCACCTTTTTTTTCCCAGCGCTGCTTGTCCCTCGCTGCTTCTCAGCAGATTCACGAAGCTGATCCTGTGGGAGAGCGATTCGTTCGCAGGCGGTTGTCCCCGTTCTTCACCTCCTACTCTGGGAGCAGAGAGCTGGGACGTCACTCCTAATCCGCCATTTTTCTCCAACCATCGGATTCTTAAAACTTTTTTGTAACGTGGGCCCCTTTGACAGTCTGATGACCTCTTTTCCAAATACATAAAATAAAATATATAGAATTGTAACAAAGCCCAGTTATATTGAGGTACAGTTATGAACATTTTAAATAATCTAATTTGTTATATAGTCATATAGCAATTCTTTACTAACACACTAAATAACAAAATGTAGCAGCCAGGTTTTATGTTCACAATAATTTCAAAGCAATGATGAGTGGTATTTCAAATTCTTTAGGAATTGTATTATAATATGAAAATATCTGTAATTTCAAACTGTTGACCAAACCACAGGTGTTGCTTAAATACAGAATTTGTTAACATTGTTCGTCATTGAAGAGATTGCTAAATTTCATTTTTATTTATTTATTTATTTATTTAGACAGTCTCCTGCTGTCATCCCAGCTAGAGTGCAGTGATGTCATCATAGCTCACTGCAACCTCAAACTCCTGGGCTCCAGTGATCCTTCTGCCTCAGCCTCCCGAATACCTGGGACTGCACACACCACCATGCCTGGCTAATTTTTCTACTTTTAGTAGAGACAGGGTCTTGCTTTTGCTCAGGTTGGTCTCAAACTCCTGAGCTCAAGTGATCCTCCCACCTTGGCCTCTCAGAGTGCTAGGATCACAGGTGTGAGCCACCGACCCTGGCCCTAAACTTGATTTAGAGGCTAGTGAAAATAAAGATGTAATTTTTTTTCCATTCAGGTTCATAGACCTCCTAAATTCTGTCCATGGATTTATTTGGGGGCCCATCAACCCCAGATTAAGACCACTGGCAGAGGATGGCAGAGCTTTTATTATACTTGGCTCCCTAGATGACCTTAAGGGGCAGAACCTAACTGGATGGTTACATGAGAGAGAAATAAACCTCTATGTTGTTTTCTGGTTTAAGTCATTGCAATTGGGGAATCTTTTTTTTTTTCCATAGCAGTTCAGCCTGTCTACATCTATCTTTTAAGTATCTCCTCAATTCGTGGTCCTTTTTCTATCATCACATTGCTGCCTGCTACAGGGTTTGCTGGGGTGTTACCTTGAAATTGCTTTAGCTTTTAAAAAACTTTTATTGAAGCACAATTTACATATAATAAGAATACATGCATTTTAAGTTCATTTAAATGAGTGTTTTATGAATGCTGATAAATGTGGAACCTGTATACCCCCCACAATCAATATGTAGACTATTACCATTACCCTAAAAAGTTCCCATGTGCCATTTCCTGGTCAATTGTATCACCCTCTCCTGGAACCAACAACACCCCTCGATACTGTGCTTCTGGCCCTAGATAATCACAAATGTGCTTTTTGGTGCTATAGAGCAGATTTCTTTTTCTAGGGTTTCATATGAATGGAATCATATAGAAGGTATCCTTTTCTGTCTGGCCTCTTTGCCTCAGTCTAATATTTTTGAAAATTCATCTATGTTGTCGCATTTATCAGTAGTTTGTTCCTTTTCATTATTGAGTTGTATTCCATAATATTTTATCCATTCATCATTTGATGAGCAATTTGGCTTGTTTCAAGATAGGTGCCATTGTGAATACAGTTGCTGTGAATATTCATATACAGTTCTCTATGTGGACAAAGATTTTCATTTCTTTTTGGTAAATACCCAAGAGTAGAATGACTGGGTCGTATGTTTAACTTTTTTTTTTTATTTCAGCATATTATGGGGGTACAGATGTTTAGGTTACGTATGTTGCTCTTACCCCCCCCACCCACCAAGTCCGAGTTTCAAATATGTCCATCCTTCGGGTGGTGTGCATTGCACTCTTTGAGTATGCAAATACCCGTCCCCTCCTCCCTCCTCCCCCCTCCCCCCTCCCCCCTGCCCCCTGCCCAACATCCAATAGTTGTTATTCTTAAAAATATCAAATTGGTATTAACTGATCAACGTATGTTTAACTTTTGACAAGTCTACAAAAACCTGTTTTATTGCTCTTAATCTGTAGATGAATTTAGGGAGAATTGCTCTAGTAATAATATTGTCTTCCAATTCATGAACATAGTTTATATTTCTCATTTTGAACCTATGGAGACTTGGTTTTATCAGGTGGGCCTTGAAAAGCTTGGGCTTTTTATCAAGCTCCTCTACTTTACTGGAACTCAAACTACAAAGTCTGTTTCCCCCTGCAGTGGACAACGGGTGACATCCCTACTCAGTTATTGCAGGCTTCCAGTCGTTCTCTGCTGGGCTCTGTGGTGTCTGTCTTGTACACACAGTTCAGGGGTCAGTCAAGGATTTGACAGTAGACTTTGGGGCTCTTTCCTCTAAGGCTTTCTCCTTTCTGTAGTTTCCCTGCTCAGCCTCCACTCACTCTGCCTGCCTCGAATTCCATCACATGACACCTCCAGGCCACAAGTCTGCAGTTTTCTGCTTGAATTTAAGTTGCATGAGCAGTATTCAGCGAGGTTTATTGTCAGGGAAAAGTCCTTAAAGCATGGCCCTCACCCAGCGTGATTTCCTTCTTTTAAGGGTCAAATCCCCTCCAGTTTCTGCCAGTTTTTGGCCTTTTCCTCCTAGTGCTTTCAAATAATTTTTTTAAATATACTTTTTCCAGAGTTTAATACTGTTGTCTGTGAAACGCTAGTCTCATTTAGGCCAGGCTGCCATCTTTTGCAACTGGAACCTCCTAGTCCATTTGCACTTCATATTACCATTGACGTTTCTATGTAAGTTTATCTTACAAATTGGTTTTTATTTGTCCCACCTGTTCTCTATTCAGTTTTCTCTCTTGGTGACTCTTTTTTTTTTTTGAGATGGAGTCTCACTCTGTCACCCTGAGTAGAGTGTAGGGGCGTCATAATAGCTCACTGTAACCTCAAACTACTGGGCTCCAGTGATCCTCCTGCCTCAGCCTCCCATGTACCCGCGGCTACAGGTGGGCACCACTATGCCTGGCTAATTTTCCTATTTTCAGTAGAGATAGGGTCTTGCTCTTGCTCAGGCTGGTCTTGAACTCCTGAGCTCAAGCAATCCTCCCACCTCAGCCTCCCAGAGTGCTAGGATTACAAGCATGAGCCATCCCGTCCAGCCCCTCCTTTTGTTTTAATCAAAATTTTTTTATTATTCTATTTTCCTTCTCAGTTATCTTGTCAGTTATGCAAAATACTTTAGTAATTTCTACTATATTTTAGAAATTCTAATATGCATCTTTAACTTAATGAAGTTTAATATAATATAAATTGGCACTTTTACTAATTTCTAGGAAGTGAGGGACCTTAGAAAACTATACTCCATTTATATTTAACTCCTTCATATTTTCTTGCTACTATTGTCAGGTATTTTAATTTTAGAAATATTAATTTATTTTATTTATGTTTTTAGAGATGGAGTCTCACTGTGTTTCCCAGGTTGGGCTTGAACTCCTGGCTCAAGTGATACTCCCACGTCAGCCTCTTGAGTAGCTGGAACTATAGGTGTGTACCACATTGCCCCGCTTAATTCTGGAAATATTTAAAACACCACAATATATTATTACTGTTATTTTGTATAATCCTCATCCATTTAGATTTATGCACTTAGTTTCCTTCTTTTTCATTCTTCCTTACATTTCTGTACTGTCATTTGGGAGAATTTTTCTTCTGCTTGAAGAACTGTCTTTAATGTTCTGTAAGTCTAAATCTGCTAGTGACAAATTCTCAAAATTACAATTTTTAAATCTTATTTTGCTTTCATTTTGAGGGTTATTTTGCAGAGTGACAAGTGTTTTTGTTTGTTTGTTTTGGTGGGGAGGGTATCAGCACTTTGAATATGCTACTTCATTTTCCTTTTATTTCCCTGATTACTCTTGGCTCCTCTCTTACTTTCTCTCTGGGCTCTAGGTCTCTCAAGCTCTCACCACCTTGGTTACTCTCTGTTGTTTCCAAAAGATTAAAAATAAAATGATCCAGTTTTTCTAGTTGTTCTCAAAAGGAGATTACAAGCTAGTCCATTATTTTTTGAAACATATATATACATACATGTATATATATATATAAATTTGGAAACATAAATTATATACTATATACTATACACACATGTATATGTATGTGTATATGTACATTAATTCTATATTTAGTATTTTAATTTCATTTTCCAAATAAATGTTTGTGGGTCATATACAGATATGCATGCAAGTGCTTTATTTTTAGAGTGCTTTTATATCAGCACACATTCAGAACAAAGATGGTTAGAAGTGACCATATTAGGCACCTTTGTCTTGTTTGCATTGCTAGTTTCAACATTTCACCATGTTGATTAAATACATGATGTTTGGTGGATGATATTTGCTTTTTTTAGTGCCTTCTCTTAATACTAGATTGAGGAAATTGTCTTCTAAAACACAGTGTGCTAAGTGTTTTATTGTAAATGGAAGTTGAATTATTGTCAAAGGCTTTTTCAGATTTATTGAAGCAGTTATATGAGTTTTTAAACTTTTGTCTTTAAATATGATAAATTCAATTAATATATTTTCTAAAGCTAAACCATCCTACCATTACTGGGTGATAAATCCAACTGGATCATATAAATCACACTTTTATACATAACTCTGTGGCACTGTTGGTAAGAGTACAAATTAATATAATCATTTTTGAAAGCAGTATGACAATGTTTTTGTTTGTTGTGTTTTGTTTTAAATTGTGTCTAATTATGTTCCCAAGTCCAAGCAATCCAATCTGGATACATCACTGGGGACTTTTCAGTCAGGTCCTTAAAGAATCACATACAAAATTTTATTGCAGTTGATTGTATACCTGTGTGTGTAGTTGTACAGAATTAAGTAGACTTTCCTGTGTATTTCTGTGAAAAGGTTAAGAAAAACATAGTGGAGGTGTACCGTGGGACACCATCCAGCAGTTAGAAACAACTTATTAGATTTATGTACAATGTAGAGGGCTCTTAATAACAGTACAAAGTGAAGAAAGTAATAAGCGTTATAAATCTTTATCACAACATACTTTATGTAAATTTAAAATATACACACAAGGCATGATACAAGGATATACACATACGCACAGTTCTATGTACACATACTTTCAAAGACACAGATTAAAAAATCTTTGGGTTTTTCTGGCTTTGTGTATGACACATCCTGCTGCCCACCCAGGATGGCTTGCCCCCACACCAGTCCAAACTCGTCCATCTCAGGGCCCACCTCTTCGGAAAACTTTCTAGAATAACTCTAGACTACCCTGATCTCTCCCACATTCTGAATTCCTATGGTGTATTTACACATTTCCCACCCAGTCAATGTCATACATGAAATAAGGCAAAGAAATATTATGAGCTGCAAGCAAGTATTTTTGACATCCTTCTCCCTCTCTCCAACTAGATGTTAGGTTGAGTGACTGTGTCTGTGTCTGCTCCCTATGGAGAGCTGGGTACTTTGCTGGTTGGTTACCAGGAGAGTATTTCATCTTCATTCCATGTCACAGTCAAAACCAGCCTTTCCTTGTTAGAAAGAAAGGCTTTCACTGTCATTTTTTGTTTCCCACACTTTCATTTGAACTCTCTACGTTTTCTTCTCTTTCTTCTCCTTGAGAGAAGACCTTGGCAGAGACATAGAATTTCTTTTGCTTTGCTTCCCCTCCTTCACTGACCACATCCAAGATTAGAGGTAGAGAAAGGCAGTCTCCATAGTTTTGCTTACTCACCTGTTTTAATGATCTCTTCCACCTGGATAGTTGGAACAGTACTTGTGAGTCCTTAACTGGCTCTTGTGGCTGTGTAAAACTTCTTTTTCTCTTGTCTGTGAATGAATTTATTTTTATCAGTCTGTATTCGCTGTCACTTGGTTTATTATTATCTTGGGGCGTAGATTTGAAGGGGCAATAAAGAATAGTGCACTTAGATGGTGATAAAATTCCACAGCCTCTTTTAACTGGGTGTTCCTCAGAAATTCTTTGAGATTCCTGTTTCTATCCTCATCTTTACCAAGGACCTTTGGGAATGGAAATATCTTAGTTCTGAGACAGCAAAGGTCCTTGAAGTCATGGTGTCAAAATACCCCTGGTGACTCTATGAATATACTTTCCTCTGAAAACCTAGAGTCTTGAGACTACACATAAGAGAACATATCGTCAGTGGATACCAGTTTCTTTTTTCAACTTTGTTTTTTTTATGACACTTCCTTCTGGTTTCAATTTTCTTCCTCCTGAAATACATCCTTTAGTAGTTATTCTTAGACAAAGATCTATTGAGGTATATCGTTAACTACATATATTTAAAGTTTATAATTTGATAAATCTGACATGTATATACATACACCCATGGAATCATCACCACGATCAGGATAGTGAATATATTCATCACCCCTAAATACTACTTTGTGCCCCTTTGTAATTCCTCCCTCTCAACTTTCCCTGCTGCCCCATCCCAAAGCAATCACTGATAGACTTTCTGTCACTAGAGATCAGTTGGTATTTTCTAGAATTTTATTTAAATGGAATCATAAAGTGTTGTGATAAATAGAAATATATATATATATATTTTGGGGGTGCTGAGGAGGGTCTGGCTTTTTTCAGTATAATTGAGATTCACTTATGTTGTTGCATGTATTAGTATTAATATAAATATTAAATAGTTCATTCCTTTTTTTAGTGCTGAGCTGAGTTAGTATTCCTTCATGGGTGGATATACCATAATTTTTTATCCATTCATCTGTGATAGAAATTTAGGGGTTACTTTCAGTTTTGGGTTATTATGAAAAGGCTGCCTATGAACTATCATGTACAAGACTTTGTATGGGCATACGGATCATGAAGGATAGGATCATACAGCAGATACATGTTTAACTTTTTAGGAAACTGCCAAACCATTTTCCACAGTAGTTGTAGATTTTGTATTTCCACCAGCACTGTATGAGAATTCCAGTTCCTCCATATCCTCACCAACATTTGCTATTGTCAGTCTTTCCACTTTTAGATATTCTAATAGATGTGTAGTGGCATCCCATTGTGATTTTAATTTAACATTTCCCTAATGACAAAAAAAAAGTTTAGTGTTATTTCAGGTGCTTATTTGCAATATATCTTCCTTGGTGAAGTGTTTGTTTAAATCTTTTACTCATTTTTAAATTGGGTTGCTTGTTTTCTTGTTGAGTTTTGAGAGTTCTTTATATATTCTGGTTAAAGTCCTTTGTCTTTCCAAAGATTTTCTCTCAATTTATGGCTTACCTTTTCATTCTTTTAACAATGTCTTTTGAAGGACAGATGTTTTTAATTTTGATGAAATTCAGTTTATTAATTCGTTCTTTATGGACTGTGCTTTGGTATCATATTTAAGAAATCTTTGACCAACTCAAGGTCAGAGAGATTTTCTCTTATGGCCTCTTTTAGAAGTTACGGGTTTAGATTTTACATTTAGGTTATGATTACTTTTGATTTAATTTTTGTCCTCATCATTAATTATGATGTTAGCTGTAGGTTTTCCTTAGATGCTCTTTCTCAGGTTGAGGAAGTTCCCTCACATTCCTAGTTTGCTGAGAGAGTTTTTATCAGTAGTATATATTGAATTTTGCCAAATGCTTTTCCTGCATTTATTGAGATGATAATATGATTTTTCTTTTTTAGTGTGTGGGTATGATGAATTATATTGATTTTGAATGTTAAATCAACCCTGAATTCCTGGATTAAAATCCCCTTGGCCATGATGTATTATTCCTTTAATATATTTTTGAATTCAGTTTTGTTTAGAATTTTTGCATCTACGTTCATGACGGATATCGGTCTATAGTTTTTTCTTTTCTTTCTTTCTTGAAATGTCTATGTCTGGTTTTGATATCAGGTTGTATTAGTCTGGGTTCAATTAGGAGAGAGAAACCACATAGTAATTTGAACAAGGAAAGTTTAATATGAGGAATTATAAACTATAACAGGGAATTAGAGTAATGAGGGATTGGACAGTAAGAAGTATAGAATATAGAACTGACAGATATAAGAAGCAGTTGCTAACTCTAGAGCTGAAATAGGGCACCCAAGGAAGATCCTCCATCCCCCTATCCGAGGACTGAGATCTAGACCTTGTTGGAGAGACAGTGCATAGTACTCATTGATTGTCAGAGAAAGCCCTATTGTGTCCCACCAGAAAAACTTGCTGAAAATCTGCCTTCTGGAACTTGCTAGAAATTTGCCCTCTAGAGGTGAAAGCATCTCACATTTTTTTTTTCTATCTGAAGCACAAATACACTTATAGTCCATGAATAGTTATATAGTATATATCTGGTATTAAAATTTCATAATGGGGAGTTGGTTAGGAAAATATGTCAAAAGAAGCTCCTTAGTAGAGTGATAACGAAAACATAGGTTGAGAAACACTGCTCTGCATGTGATGTATATTTTTTCCTCTGGCTGCTTTTAAGATTTTTTTTTCTGAAACACTAATTTTTTTTTTTCTTTTTTAAACAGCTTTATGGAGATACAATTCATAGACCATACAACTTACCCGTACGAAGTATGCAGTGCGGTGGTATTTAGAATATTCATGGAGTTGTGCAAGCATCACCATGATCTACTTTTAGATGTTTTTATTATCCCCAAAAGAAACCCATATCCATTAGCAGTCAGTCTCCATCCCACCTCCCACATCTCAGTTTTGGGCAACGACCTACCTACTTTCTGTTTCTATAGATTTGCCTACTGTGGATGTGTGACATTAATGCAGTCATATGATATGTAGTCTTCTGCAACTGGCTTTCGCTTAACATAATGTTTTCAGGGTTCATCCATTTTGTAACATGTATCAGTACTTCATTCTTTTTTATGTGTGGATAATATCTATTGAGTGGATAATACCACATTTTGTTTGTAGTGTTTGCACATTATAAATAATGGTGTTGTGAGCATTAGTGTACAAGTTTTATTGCAGACATGTGTTTTTGTTTCTCATGGGTATATACGCTAGATATATCCTTCCTGGGTCATATGGTAACTCTTTGTTTAACATTTTGAGGAATGCCAAAACTTTTCTAAAGTGGCTGACCTGTTTAAATTTTTCAAATTCTCCACATCCTCACCAACACTTATTATTGTCTATCTTTTTGATTGTAGCCATCCTAGTGGTGTGAAGTGATATCTCATTGTGGTTTTGATTTGCATTTCTTTAATGACTAATGATATTGAGCATCTTTTCACGGGTTCATTGGGCATTTGTGTATGATCTTTGGAGAAATGTCTATTAAAACTCTGCACATTTTTGAATTGGGCTATTTGTAGCAGTAATACTCTCCAGGGATTAGGGGGATGGGGGGATAAACCCACAACTAAAGGACACGGGGAGCATTGTAGGGGGAAGGGCATGCCTTTAACCCTCGCTTGGGTGAGGCAAAGACATAAAGTGTAACCGTAATGTTTATACCCTCATAATACCCTGAAAAAAAAAAAAAGAAAGAAAGAAAAGAAAAAATACAAGAGGAGGAGCCAGGAGCAGTGGCTCACGCCTGTAATTCCAGCACATTGGAAGGCAGAGGCTGAGGCTGGAGGATTGGTTGGGGCCAGGAGTTCGAGACCAGCCTAGGTAACATAGTGAGATCTCATCTCTACAAAATATTTTTTAAAAATTAGACAGGCATGGTTGTGTACACCTGCAGTCCCAGCTACTCAGGAGGCTGATGTGGGAGGATCACTTGAGCCTAGGAGTTCAAGGCTGCAGCAGTGATCTGTGATCGCACCACTACACTTTAGCCTGGGTGACCAAGACCCTGTCTCTCTTGAAACAAACAAACAAAAAATACAAGAAGAAGGAATATTTCCCAACTCATTCTAGGAGGCCAGTTATTACTCTGATACCAAAATCAGATAAAAATACCACAAGAAAACTACAAACTAATATATCTTAGGACTATAAAGGGAAAAATCCTGAAAATAATACTAGCAACATGTGAAAAGGACTGTATGCCATCATCATTTGTGAATTAGTCAAGGAATGCAAAGTGGGGTTCAACACACAAAAATAAATGTAATATAGCATATTACACAGGATAAGGGACAAGAACCACATGGCTACCTTAATACTCACAGAACATCATTTCACAAACCCTAACACCATTTCATGATAACAACTCAACAAATTAGGAACTTCCACAACCTTATAAAGAGTATTTATAAGAAAACCACAGCTAACATCATACTTAATGGTAAAGAACCAAATGCTTTTTCCCTAAGATTAGGAATAAAATTGTCTACTCTTGCAACTTTTATTCAATGTTGTGCTGAAAGTTCTAGCCAGGGTAATTAGGCAAGAAAAATATAATAAAAGTCATTTAAATTAGAAAGGGAAGAAGTAAAACTGTCCCTATTTGCAAATGACATAATTTTGTTTACAGAAAATATGAAGGAACTCCATCAAAATTTAAAACTTTGTATTTCAAAGGACATTAAGAAAGTGAAAAGACAATCCATAAAATGAGATGAAATATTTGCAAATCACATATCTGATAAGGATTCAGGATCCAGAATATGTTTGAATTCTTACAACTCAAACACTAGTTTTAAACGAAAGATTTCCTTTGTGTAATTTTCCTTGTGTAATTTTCTTCTTGTTTCATATGCTTGGAGTCATTGAGCTTTTTGAATCAGTTGGCTTGAAGTTTCATAAAATTTGAAAAGTTTTTGGTCATTATTTCTTCAAATACCAACAAGAAATATCATTTTTTGTCATTTGAATGCTTTTTGCCTTGAATTCTTTTTTTGTCTGCTTTGTTAGAATTTGCTTGATATTTTCTTTTATCTCTCTATGTCAACTTGATTATATCATTTTGTTTTCTGTTTGCCTCTTTAAAAGAGCATAAAATAGCTTTTTCTACTTATTTTGAAATAATTGTAGATTCATGGCGAGTAGCGAAGATAGTACAGAGAGGTCCCATGCACTCTTCATCCAGTTTTCCCCAATGGTTATGACTTAGAAAATTACAGTATAATATCAAAACCAAGAATTTGTCATTGGTACGATGTGTATGTCTAGTTCTGTGTCATTTTATTACATGTGTAGATTTATGTAGTTACCACCACAATCAAGATACAGGATTGTTTCATTGCTGCAAAAATCACCTGATGCTACTCCTTTATGGTCACCCTCACCCTCCCCTCCCACTAATCCAAATCCCCGGCAATCATTAATCTGTTTTCAGTCTCTATAATTTTGTCTTTTCAAGAATGTTATATAAGTGAAATCATACAGTATTGTTTATTTTGAGATTGGCTTTTTTACCCTTGCGTAACGTCTTTACGTCTATCCAAGTTGTTGTTGCATGTGTCAATAGTTCATTCTCCTTTACTGTTGAATAGTATTCCATTGTATGTGTATAAGATAGTTTGTATAACCATTCACCTATAAGGGGCATTTTGGTTGTTTCTGGGTTTTAGGTATTGTAAATAAAGCTGCTATGAGCAATTGTGTATAGATTTGGTATAAATATATCTTTTTCTTTCTCTGGGATAAATGCCCAGGTGTGCAATTGCTGGGTTATGTCATAAGTGCATATTTAGATTTTAATTTTAACCTAGTCTCTCCTTTAATTAGGAAATTTAACTCCTTTGTATGTAATATAATCATTGATAAGTACAGACTTATTTCTACAATCACATTTTGTAAATCCAATTACAATGACTTGTTTTCTTTTCTCCCTATTCTTCCCTTTTATTCCCCCTCAATTATGTTTTCTTTGTTACATTTTTCTCTCCTCTGTTTTAAAATTAAATGTTTTTTATGGGCTAGTCTTAATTTTTTAAAACACAGTGAGCTTAAGCTTGTATTTTTTAAAATGTATATAGAACTCACTGACATCTAAAATTTTCCTTTGAACAGACAAATACTATTACTACACTGTTATCACTCTTCATTCTAACTTATCACTTCTGATGTTAATATCATCTAGAATATTATTTCATCCTTCAGATATATGCACTTTTTACAATCA
Source organism: Propithecus perrieri (assembly GCA_963574695.1). NCBI lineage: Eukaryota > Metazoa > Chordata > Mammalia > Primates > Indriidae > Propithecus > Propithecus perrieri. The sequence goes on along the minus strand of CAUYRB010025376.1, from coordinate 3,401 downwards.
GTGCTATTTATAGGTTTCATTCTGGCTCACCCACCTACTAACTCTTTTACAAATGGCAAATTATTCAACTTCTCTGTGCCTCTGTATCATCAGTTTCTAGGGGTATGGATCATAGGGTTGTTATGAGGACTAAATGAATTAATACATGTATAACATTTAAAAACAGTGTCTGGCACTTAGTTTAAGCACTAAGTAATTATCATCAAATACTACCATCACCACCCTTACTACCACTATTTATGCTTAAGAGTAAGTTTTACATACAGCTTCACTCACAATTGTACAATATTGTTTTCCTGACTTCTTTAACCAATGTTGCTTCTAAAACCTACTCCTATCTACTGGATTTATGTCTTATCTTGTTGGTGTAAATTCTTTGGCACTTCTCTCAGAAAGGGCCAATACAAGACTGAATTTTTTTTTTACTTCCTAAATAGTTGATAAGTTTATTTGTTGTAGAATTAGTTGAAAAATATTTTTCCTCTTAGCTTTGGTGATACTGTTCCATTGTCTTCACGCATCGAGTGTCATTGATGAATTATCAGAAGTCAAAGCTAGTATAATTCTGGATCTTTTTAGCATTTTCTCTACATCCTTGTTACTATGAAATTTTTTGCAGATCTTTTTATCTTCATCTTGCTTGGTGCTTTTAATGGCCCATGACCCTTTAATTATTTTTTTAAAGCCCATCAACAGTGTTTTAATATTACTGCTTCATGCAGTTGTCTTTTAAATCAAATAGGATAAGAAAAGAGTTACGTACAAAAATACATTTATACTGTCTTTTATAGCTACTATTTAGTTATTTTTTACCAGTATTCTTTATTTCTTCATGTGTATTCAGGTTATTGTCTCCAGTCCTTTTATTTCAGCCTGCTGGCTTCCTTGACTATTTCTTGTAGGGCAGTTCTGCAAGAGACCAATCTCATTTCTTCATCTTTTTTTTTTTTTTTAATCTGGGGATGTCTTAAATTCTCCTTCATTTTTAAATGACAGTTTTGCAGAATATGGGATTCTTGATTGAGTATGTCATCCCACTGCATTTTGGCCTCCGTGATTTCTAATGAGTAGTCAGCTCTTGGTCTTGTTAAGGATCCCTTGTTGATGAGTCGCTCTCTTGTCACTGCTTTCTAGATTTTCTCTTTCTCTTTGGCTTTCGACAGTTTCACTGTGTCTAGATGCAGATTTCTTTGTGGTTATCCTACTTGGAGTTTATTAACCTTCTTGGTTGTGTAAATTAATCTTTTCCATCAAATTTGGGATATTTTTGCCCATTATTTTATCAAATGTTTTTTTCTGTCCTTGTCTCTCTCCTTCTCTTCTGCTGGGACTTTCTTTGTATACACGTTGGTGTGCTTGGTGGTGTCCCACAGGTCTCTGAACCTCTTTTTTTTAATCTTCATTCCATTTTTTTCTGTTCCTAAGATTTAATAATCTCAACTGACATATCTTCAAGTTTGCAGACCCTTGTCTCTGACATTTCAGATCTTCTGGTTGAGCCCATCTAGGAGGTGTTTCATTTCAGCTATTGTACTTTTCAACTCCAGAATTCCCAATTGGTTCTTTTTTTCTCTTTCTTTATGGATATTTGTCTCTTTATGGATAGTCTCTATTTAGTGGGACATCATTTTCATACTTTCCTTTAATTCTTTAGACACAGTTTCCTTAATTCTTTGAACATAGTTATAGTAACTAATTTAAATTCTTAGTCTAGTAAGACCAATGCCTGGGTTCTTCAGGTACAGTTTCTACTGACTTTGTGTGGGCCATACATTCCTTTTCTTTGCATGCCTCATAATTTTTTTGTTGAAAACTGGACATTTTTAATAATATAATGTGATAATTCCAGAAATTGAATTCCCCTTTCCCCAGAGTTTTTAACTGTTGCTGTTTTTGTTGTTGCTGCTGCTATTTTTTGCTTAGTAGCTTCCTGGACTAACTATGTAAAGTCTTTGTCATGTTTGACCACTGAATTCTCTGGCCGTTAGTTTAGTGGTCATCTAATAGTTAGATAGAGAATCCTTAAATGCCTTGATCCAGTAAGTCTCCCAGGCTTTGTTGAGAGGCTCTATGTGTGTATTGGGGTGTGCCTTCATCTTTCTGGTCAGCACATTCCAACTCTGACTTAGCCTTCACTTCCTGCTTGCACAGCACTTCAACATCAGTGAAAGTGAGAGATTAATCACTCTTTAGCTTTCCTAGGCATACATATAGTCCTGCACATGCACTGAAATAGTTATTCTAAATTATAATTACTCTATATTCCCAGGAATGGTTCAGAGCTTTTAAAAGCACGTGAGCATCTCATTTCTAGTTTTTCTCTTTATATTTTCTGGTGAACTTCTTGTTAGCCCCTTACTGGCTCAGGAGGCTACAGTGTCAAGCTATTACTGCCTATTGTTTTCCGCAAATGCATTGGGAACAGGGCTGTTCACACAGAGTAGGTTCTGATTGCAGTTAAACAAAGAAAAGCCCTGGGAATGGAGCTTCCCCAGGGAACTGCCAGACAAGTTAAATAGTGGGGCTGACGTTTAGGGGAACTCCAAACCTGTCTGTCCCCTCCAGGGTCTGCAAGGCTTCTTATTTCACAGCTACTGTGGTTGCAAGGCTGTTGATTTTCAGTTAAAGCAAAGTTGGGAGAGGGAGATGTTAAAACACCACAGAGCTCAATGTTCTTAATGAGATTGAGCTTTTTTTTGGTGTAAATGTTCCTCAGATTGTTGCAAGACATTGATTAATTTTCAGAGTCCTGAAAAAGTATATTTTGATTCTTTGTTTCTAGGGTTCTGGTTATTTTTATGAAGGAATAGGTTTCTGGGGCCATGACCCTTTAATTCTGAGGTCTAATATCTGTTAACTCTTCTTTCATAATTTTGATCTCATTTTCCTTTTATTCTATATCCTGGGGGAATTTTTTTTTTTTTTTTCCTGAGACAGAATCTCACTCTGTTGCCCGGGCTAGAGTTGAGTGCCATGGCATCAGCCTAGCTCATGGCAACCTCAGACTCTTGAACTCAAGCGATCCTCCTTCCTTAGTCTCCCAAGTACCTGGGATTATAGGCATACACCACCATTCTCGGCTAGTTATTTTTGTTTCTATTTTTAGTTGCCCAGCTAATTTTTTCTATTTTTAGTAGAGATGGGGTCTCGTTCTTGGTCAGGGTGGTCTTGAACTCCTGAGCTCAAGCAGTCCTCCCGCCTTGGCCTTCCAGAGTGCTAGGATTATAGGCGTGAGCCACCGTGCCCAACCTCTGGGGGAATTTTTTTTTTTTTATTTCAGCATATTATGGGGTACAGATGTTTAGGTTACGTGTGTTGCCCTTGGTTCCCCCCCGCCAAGTCCGTGTTTCAAATATGTCCATCCTTCGGGTAGTGCGCATTGCACTCCTTGTGTATACAAA
>CAUYRB010025375.1:0-20415 GCA_963574695.1 Propithecus perrieri | reverse complement strand
GATCGTTCTGAGCTCAGGAGTTCGAGACCAGCCTGAGCAAGAGCGAGACCCCGTCTCTACCAAAAAATGGAAAGAAATTAATTGGACAGCTAAAAATATATGTAGAAAAAATTAGCCGGGCATGGTGGCACATGCCTGTAGTCCCAGCTACTCAGGAGGCTGAGACAGTAGGATTGCTTGAGCCCAGGAGTTTGAGGTTGCTGTGAGCTAGGCTGATGCCATGGCACTCGCCCAGGCAAGAGAGTGAGACTCTGTCTCAAAAAAAAAAAAAAAAAAGAGCAGAAATGCTGCAAATAGACATTTTTATCAGCTTGGTGCTATTATCTATCTCTTAATTTTGTTCCATTAAAATCATCAAGGTTATTATTTAAATGTGCCTGTGTTGAAAGACAAATATTAAATTTGAAAAACAGTCATTTTACTGTGGGTTTTGACTGCCTTGATTTCCCACCTCCCTGTTTCTCTCTCTTCATATTCCATAAAAAAGCACTACATCAATTGGTAACTACAAACAGATTCTAATTTAGTCCTATTTTTTTACACATTAGTGTATCATACTCTATTGGACACACCATTCACTTCCTCTAACTTCTTGGGACTCGGGACCTTTAGGCTATCTCTTCTCATCGTTATCAAAACCTAGTCTCAGAATAAATATGAAATTTTATAATGATTTATAGTGTTCCTTTCACTAGGGGTTATTTAACCCAAATTAAAATTTTTAAACCATGAGTTATAAGAGAAAAAAGCCAGTTTTGATTGTAGGACCATCCCAACATCCATAAACTCTCTCCACGTAAATGGTGATTTACCTGACATAAGGCTAATCCTATAAGAGATTGGGAATTAATTTATCTTTCTATAGAACAAAATATAAATATTACATAGTATAGCTCCTGATTAAACAGTACTACAAAACTAAGGCAAAGTTGATAGACACAAAAATTCATTCTAGAAGATAAATATGGAGACAGTTTTACTTATTAAATTAACAACCAAATATTAACTATAGATATTGCTGATAAATAAAATATTTTATTGAAAGCCTCTGCAGTGTAACTTTGAGATGTTGTTCTAAATAATACCTAGTATCAACAAGGACATGTTTCCTTAGATAGAGAAAACTTACTAATGTTGTCCTAAATTTCTAGATATCATTAATTTTTTTGGAAAGCACGAAAAGCTCACAGAAACAAAGACACAATTCTATGGCTGTATATTTGGGTAAGGGAGGGAAAAAAACCTGAAAAAATGCAGAATCAGTCAATTTAATACTGAAATTTTCATTAAGATAGGCCAGTGACTATCCATAATTGTATAATAATATTCTATGTGCATGTTAATTAAGTACTTTTCACATTTCATCATTTCTCACAAAAATCTCCATTTGAGTTAAATAGTGAAAATGTTTTCCTTTCCATTTTACTACAAATTTATAGCCATTCGAAGTGTTAAGAAGATTGGAGACAAGTGATACTGATTTGAATGAGATTTAGTCTTAATCATACAAATACACTTTTTCGACTTGGAAAAAATAGAAAGTGGCCTAATCCTAAACCTTGCGTGATATCTGTGCTGTGCTGCACACAATCAGCTGTTGATTCTCATGATAGTCTGTCTATGAAACTTGTGTGGTCCCTCTTAGGAAGCCAAACAGAGAGATAATGACAATAGCACTTATTATAAAAATCACATTCATGATCATCCAATTTGTGGTTTAAATTTCCCTTTATTAAGAAAAACTGGCTGATGTAAAATCACACACTAGACAGTATAGGCTGAGCTCCCCTCCCCTCTAATTTTCCATGGAACCATTGGCCACCACACACATTGCTGTCAAATTGTTCTGCTTCTTGTCAGCTGCACACTGGCAGAACAGAAGGCTGGTCATGCACTAATTAGGAGCATAGACCTTTTAAAACAGTCCATTCTAAGAAGTATAGGTGCCAAATATTAGCTTATCTAAAACTCTTTTAAAGAGAAAAGGCAGGGATAGAGGAAGTGCAAAATAAAATGTTTAATTTCTTTGGACTGAGATATTGAGAGAAATTTATTTTGAAGATGGCACCAATGTTAAAGTAAAATTCTTCCCTGAAACAGGAAAAGGCTGAAATATGGTCCACTTAGAATGAAGGCGTTAGCAGAAAATTCCAAAACTATAAAATTCCTCTTGTGGATTTGACTAAATAGCTCTGTTTTTCTGAAATAATTATAGGCTAATAAAGGTGCTACATTTATAGGAAAGACATTAATCTAGTTAGAAATAACAAACAGTGTAAACTTTCAATGTACTGAAAGTTTCCACAGCAAATTTATCTGTTAATATTCTTAATTATGGATGGAGAGTACCATCAATTGAAGTTTTTCCCTGTTAGAAAAAAACTGACTTGTGCTAAATATTGCTTAACGTGAAGTTAAGACATATACAAAGCATTGTTTTAAGGTGTCTTATTGATAAGTGACTAAAAGATTATACAAATTATATGTGTATATACATTAATCACAAGTAGATATTAATATATACAAGATAAAAAAGAAAGATTATTTGCAAACACCTTAAAAACTGTCATCTCTTGATGAAATTGGAAACTTTTGTTTCGCTTGTATTGTACGTGGTTTTCTACTGGGAATGATATTTTTAAATCAATAATTACTATATACTTTTTGATCTTTTATTTTTGAATATTGGAGGATATTTAAAACATTTATTACATGGAACTGAATGACAAAGAATTTATAAATTGCATAATATCCACAGTAATAAGACAAAAGGTTTATGAATCTACATTTGAGCACTAATTTTAAAATACTTAAAGTTAAGTAAGATTATGTCAGAAAAAAACAGAAACACCTCTTCCCTGCCTAACAGTATATTAGGAGTACTGAGGAATTTCTAATGTTCGGAAAGACATTTGTGGCCAAATATCAAAATGAACTTTGGCAAAAAACCTAGATTTTAAAGATATTTGTCACAATGGATCATTTAGTAACACAATAAATGACTAATTTTAGAAAAAAATTAACTGATAAACTTTAATAAAAATACACAATAATTCCTCATACAATTTTCCTTGTATTAACCTTAGATTAAAAACTGAGGATGAAGAATAATTTAATTTAATTCAATAGGTCTTCTCGAAATTCTTTCTTGATGATTTTTTCTATTACTCTTTTTAACTTTCATCAATCTAATTTTGAAAGATTTTAGTTTACAAAGAAATCATTAATTTTGTTGGTATTTTTGATTAATGTAATTGTAATTGTATGTATTATTTGTGTAAGTTTGTTCAATTCCCTTTTACTATGTCACCTCTTACAAAATGTATTTGTTTACTTTGATTTCTTTATTTGTTTTGCTTATAGTTGATCTAGTTTTGTGAGAGGTTTTCTGAATATGTATTTTTAATCTAGCTCTCAAATTTCATAATACATTATTCTGTCTATATATTTTTGATGCATACTTTGCATTTTAAATTTATTATTTTTTCTGTAATTGCTATCTTCAGGTTTTTCTCTTCGTAAGATACTGAGTTAGTTATCTCACCTGTTTTCTTTCTCTGTCTCTTGCTCCATGTTTCTCTGTCTCCTTGAATTTATATATTCATCAGGATTTTCTATTTAGTTAATAAGGTACACTGTGAATAGAAACAATTTTAGTTCCTTTTTTCCAAGTGGAATAATTTTTATTTCTTTTCCTTGCCTTATGCACTGAAAAGAATATTAAGAATGATGTTAAATAGAAATAGTGAGAAGGGACATCCTTGCCTTTTTTTTGACATTAAAGAAAGTACATCGTCTTTCACCATTTGCTGCAGGCATTTATCAGTTTATACAAGTTTTTTTTCTGTTCCTGGTTTGCTGAGATATTTCATCATTTATGGTTGAATTTTGCCAAATGCTTTTTCTCCATGAGTTAAAATGATCATTTTTTTCTTTTTCATTCTGTTGATATGGGGAATGGCATTGACTGAGATTTGAATGTTACACTGGATTTGCATTTCTGGGATAAATCCAACATGGTTCTAATGTATTATTCTTTTGATATTTTACTAGATTCTATTTGCTGATATTTAATTGAGGAGTTTTGCATCTATATTCATGAGGGATTATATTCTGTAGTTTGTTTTGTTGCAGTGTCTTTGTTTGGTTTTATTATCAAGGCAATGTTAGCTTCACAAAAAAAAAAATGAGCTGAAAATGTTTACTCTTCTTCTGTTTTCTGGAAGAGTTTTTTTCTTTCTTTTTTTTACATAATTGGTATTATTTCTTTCTTGAATATTTGATAAAATTTACCTGTAAAGCCATTTGATCCTGGAGTTTTCTCTGTGAAAAGACTTTCAAATTAAATTTTAATTCATAAAGAGTTACACGGCCATTTGGATTGTTTTTTCATGAGTAAACCTTGCTTGTTTGTCTTTTAAGGAATTTGTGTATTTCACTTAAGTTGTTGAATTTAAGAGCATAAAGTTGTTTATAATATTCTTTTATCATAGTTTACTATTCTTAGGGCTTGTGGGGATGTTTCCTCTTTAATTACTGTTGTTCATAATTTGCTTCTTTCTCTTTTTTCTTGGATAGGCTACAGTTTGATGAATTTTATTTATCTTTTCAAAGAAATGAAGGAGGGCAGAATATGACACCCCAACATGTGCCACTTTAGTAAGGATTGTTTTGAGCTAAAGACACATGAAAAACAACAAATGTCAGAGGGCATTCCAATCTCCACTTTTCTTCCTGAAAATAGGAAGACAAAACTCCCATGTGAAAGATGTTCCTTCTAAACCAGAAGAAAAGAAATATTTTTTGATGGGGAGTCATAGTGAAGAGAATTCTATACAAGCAGACCTTGCTAAAATAATTCATTTTTTCTGTTAGTCTCCCCCATGGTTCAGTTACTTTTCCACAATTGACTCTCTTTGTTCAACCCAGTATAAAAAACATTTAGGTTTTGTCCAGTTCTTTGGGTCTTCATTTTTTTTTTTTTTAATGAGAGCTCCCATGTCATAGAAACCTTTGTAAATGTGTATGTGTTTCTTCTGTAATCTGTTTTATGCCAAATTAATCTACAAAGGCGGAAGCAAAACTTCCCCTATAGAACCTTCTTTTAGCTTCATTGATATTTTATTGTTTATTTTAAATTTATTTTCTTATGAAACTTATTTTATTCTTTCTGCTTAGTTTGGGTTTAACTTACTCTTCTTGTATTTGTTTCTTAAAGTGAGACTTAGATCATTGATTTGAGACTATTCTTCTTTTCTAATATTAGTAATAATTCTATAAATTTTCCCCTAAGTATTTTTAGCAGTATAGCGCAACTTTGATATATGCTTTTATTTTCAGTCAATATAAAATATTTTAAAATTTCTTTTTTTTTAACTTCTTTAACCCATGAGATATTTAGAAATATGCTGTTTAATTTACAAATAGTTGAGGGTTTTTCAGATATCTCAGTTATTGATATCTAATTTAATTTCACTTTGGTCAGAGAACTTACTTTGATTTACATTGTTTTGTTTTGTTTTGTTTTGTTGAGGTTTAGGTTTTTGGGGCTGGGAATATGACTTAACATGATGAATATTCCATATGCAGAATACATATTATTTTTAAATGCATATGAAACATTCACGATGGTAAATCTTATCTTGGGCCTCATTTTATTGGCTGTTAGTTCTAGGTTGAGGTCAATGTTATTGAGAGTCAAGCAGGGTTTGGGTTTTGCTGTTGTTATGGTTACTTTCAGTTTACCATTGGCTTCAAACTTCTCTAGAATTTCTTATACTTGCATGTTCAGCTAGAAAGTTTTCCTCAAAGGCTTCTTCATTCTCAGGTTTAGGCCTTCCTTTTATGTGTATGCCTCATAGAGGGTTAGTTTATATTCTTGTCTTTCCCTAAGCTTGATACTTGATGCTTGCTGTCCTCTGGTGGGAGTCAGGAGGTTTTCTGCTGTCCTAGACCAGCCTCAATGTTGGGCAGTCCCTGTGTCCCTGGGCCTCAGAGGTTCAGATTATTGTAATTCAGGGGTTCAGAGTCATTTCTAAATGATCTTATTATTCTCTAAATATTTGGAAGTCTCTAAAAGAGTTGCCTTAAAATTTCATCGATCTCATAGATTCAGGAAAAGTAATAATTTTAGAGATTATGGTATCTTTCCCTTTTGGTAGAGTAGGAGTTATATTGTTTCCAGCTTCCAATGCCCTAAGGAGAAACCAGAAGTCTATCCCTTTCTTTTAAATTAAAAATTATACTTCTATATATTTTCCTTTGAATATATGTTTGACCATGTATCATCATCCATTTTTATGTAAAATATTACTGCAATTATTTTTAAATTAGTGGGTCATAGTAATTTTTAAAATTTAATGTCTATATTAATAATTCAAACATTAGATATCATTTTGTTTTTATTTCTGATAAGTATAAACATTTGCTACTAATTTCTAATATTATTTTAAGAGGCTGCAATACATATATCTGCTATTTACTTCAGAATATTACCAATTTTTAATGCCCTTTTACTAATTAATGAGAATTTATGTGCCCCAAAATTGATTTTCAAATGGAACTGAGAAATTAACTGAAATTCAATAACAAAAATAGTGCTAAAACTCATTATCACTATTATATTTAATAGCTTATTTGTAGGATGAATTCACAGTGAGTCTAAAGATTCAGAAAAATAATTTTTTATTCTAGAATATACACTGTTCTTATAGTAATGTGACCTATAGTCAAAGATGTTTTTATGTAAATTGCATACACTGTTGATTATTACTGAAGTTACTCTTATCTAAAACCCTTAAGATGCTTACCCAGCTAAGCCAGTCTATAATTGGACATTTGGGGGTTTGATTTCAACTCCATGCCTTAGTTTATATTAAAATTTGCTGCATTTGATTTAATCTTTTATTTCAGCCTGTTGAGGCGTTTTTTAGATGCTAATACTGTCATCCAAAATACTATCTATTCCTTCCAGCTTCATGTCAACTTTTATTTTAATAATCATGTTTTCATATAAGTCATTGATAAATGGTGATAAGTGTTAAACAGAACAGGACTGAGAAAAAAAGCCTTTTGCTCTGCCACTGGAAATGTTTCTTTAAGTCAATACTGTTCTATAAATAAGCATGTTTGGATATGCCCATTTAATTTATTACAGATCTGCCTAATTATTGCCTCAACTTAAACCTACGTGCTGCCATCTTTTTCACACATTATAGAAATGATCTGATTTAATGCTATTTTGAAATTCAGATAAGTCTCATCTATTTCAGGATCCACTTAATAATTTATTCTAAAATTATGCTTGTGATTTATGTCTGTATTTGGAGCAAATGACTGTAGTAGATTGATTGAAAAATGGTTTAATTCACCATTCCTCCCTTTATTCATAACTTTTGTATTATAATTTTAAAGCTTCTTCAATCAAGAGATGGACTCTATTTTTTCTACCTCTGAATCTGGGCTGGCCCCTGACTTGCTCTGGCCAACAGAATATGGCTGAAGTATCTTTATGACGGATCCACTCACAGGCCTCCTAAAGACTTGAGCACTTACATTGTTTTTCAGAATTCTGCCCCATCATGAGAACAAACCCAGCATAGCAAGTGGAGGATGAAAGACCAATAGAGCAGAAGAGAGCTGCCCAGCAGAGGCCATCTGGACTGCGTAGCTGAATATAGACAGGTAAGTGATTCTAGAGAAGATTAACTGAGTCTAGCACAGATTAGCAAAACCACCCATATACTCATGAAAAATAATAAATATTTGTTATTTTAAGCCACCAAGTTTTGGCATGCTTTATTGTTAACAACAGATAATTGATACGTTGTCCATCTTTACCTTTCATGAAAATTGGAACAATAATTAGTGAGAACATTTGTTGACATATCTTCCATTCTAATGATTATTTAAAAATCATCTATCAGTTTATATTTGATTTTGTCAACAAATTCGTTGCCCTACACTTGAGGTGACATAGGTTTTATTTAATTTTGTAGCTCTGATTTATTGTTAGTGACATTGTAGCAAGAAAGATCATGAGGGCGATTTAGTTGCTTACAAATGTCTTCTGCAGGTATGAGATAAAGTAGTAACAGCACAAGTACAGTATATTTGTTCTTGCTTTAGAGTCTAATGAAATTTGTGATGGTGAATTTCTACAACTACAATCACTTCCACATCATATTTCAAAGGTAAGGACACTGTCTACATTGTCTCTTAGTAATCACTATTAAAATAAATTTATATACTTGGGAAGGAGGGGATATTATTTTTTCTCTACCATTTGTTCATCAATATATATTAGTTGTCTAGATTAACTAGTTATTATTATATCATAAAGAGACTATAAATCTTGGCCCTAAGACGACTGAGCAGATAGAAGAAAAGCCAGTGGCCATGGGAAGTAAGCAGGAGGGCAGAAGTAAGGAATACAACTTCAGGAGTCATCAGTCTTCCTTGCTTTGCAGATTGAGGTGACTGTCTGTCCCACTTGGACAACTCTATTTAGATTACAGTGAGCCATAAGTATTTTTTCTTTCCTATATCCTTAGTGCATGGAGCTAGAATTTGTGTATTGATTATGCTTTCTTTTATTGGGAAAATCCATCAAAACAACAGAAGTGGGTGTTTTTCAAAGTTATGCAGAAATTCAGAATATTTTATATGACTGAATTTGTGTCTGTGTGTTTGGGCATGAAGCTATCACTTTTAGTTCTGCTTTGTATAATGCTCAATTTACTCAGTTTAAAGAACTATTAAGATAGCATCTGTAAACATTTTAAGACTATGTACACACTTACTAATTTAAAAGCAAAAACAAATGTAGTAAATCAAATATCTTAGACATTGAAAATTGACTACACACTTGGTGAAATCCTCTTAAATATTTTAATGAAATAATGGCTTTATGTCACCTTTCCTTTACTGCTTCAAAGCTATGAAAAATAAACAAACCATGCACAAATATTAAATGATTCAAAACTTCTTTTTATAGTAATTTATTAATTAGTATCTAGAAACTGGGGATAGATCCCAGTATTTGTTTCACATGCCCTACAGGTGATCTTGACAAGGCTAATATTTGAGAATCACTGGCCTGTTGTATAGTCCTTCACCAGTAGCACATCTGTTTTATCCTTCATTTGTTCTCAACCAAGCTCTACCACATATATTTTAGGTTTACAGAAAAATTGAGTGGAAAACAACAGAAAGTTCCCATATACTCCCCACCCTAACTATCCATGATTAGTCTTTTGAAGTTGCCAAAATATTTGGTAGCTTTTTGGTCTGTAACAAATTCATAATAAACAGATTCTTATATCTGCCCAAATAAATAAATCGTGTGAATTAGAGTTTTCTAGCATTTTTTTCTTTGCTATTTTGCCTTGTTAATTTTATGAAAGGTTATGGGTAGAGTTTTCCAATTTCTGTCATCTAGAAGGGAAAATTGGCTGAATATATGTTTTTCAAGCATTTGCACACAATCCTTCTATTTTTATTTATTTAAGTGCATATCTAGGTTTTCCATTGAAAAGAAAGTTTCCTGAGGACATATGTTCGTTCACCTTACCCTTCACTGACATCACTTCATATTTGCATTGCCTAATGTAAAGAAGGTGCTCTGTTGGCTAAATTTAGTGGAAACAAAACATGTTTGTTGGTCTATACTTTAACAGTGGTTATTTTAGAAAATGTCTGGTAAGAGTTAACCAAGTACCAACTTAAGATGTGACGGGAACTAGGGAAAATGACATCTCAAAAATTACCTTCTGATCAACTATATCCTTGTGCACCAAATAGAGTCCAAGTAGATAATTCAAAGTTATTTCTAAACTGCAAATCCAAGTTGCATAGTAAATGCAGATGGAAACCACTTAGGTAACTGTAACTAGAGATGAAGAAATGTATATTGTATTTGAAGGGGATTTCTCATTTCAAATTGAAACTGTAAAACGTTTCTTTGATGTTTATATAAGTTTGATTCTAAGCACTTTCAAATCTTATGCACTGCAAATCAATTTATGAAGTAGATACTCATAATCCTACACTTCTATATCTTTAAAATAAATATGTCTGCCTCTGACCAATAAAAATAAATGTATTCAGCAGAAACTGAAATTCCAGATTAACACTACATTCAAACATCTTTCTGGAGATTTTATATAAATATATATATATATAATTTTTATATGTATATATATCTCCAACTATTCAGATATATATCCAGAAAGATGTTTGAATATAGTCATAATATGTATATATGTATATATACGCAGCTATATATACAGTATATATATATATATTCTTTGAAAACCTTTCATTTAAATAAAATAATTAAAGGATTTTAAAAATTAACTTTCTTTTATTTTTAGGTTATAATTTTGATTTTGCTCATGGAATTCCTTGACCATAATTTAATGGGACATGTAATAATATAGAGAATTACACTGTTCTATACAAGAACTAAAGATTTAAATAGATAGGTTTTAACTACACACATTCCCATTTCCTACAAATTCTATATATTATTTAACATTACATGTTATTCAGAATGTAATTGATAAGACCAAGTTCCGCCACCAATTTCATATTAAGACTAATCCCTATATTGCTCTTCTATGTGCTTCTCCTCATCACAGGATGCTAGACACTGGAAGCTGGAAAGTTTATTTTCCAGATTCCCTTGCTAGCTGGTTTCTGGCTAGGTTCTGCCAAAGGAGTGCACTACTTAGAGACTAGAAGGCAAGATGAAGATAACTGAGTTTGTTTCTGTTTCTTGCAGTGACAGAAACTGTAGGAAACAACCATAGGTTACTAGGGACTCCAGGAGCAATGGAGGGGCCCGCATGACAGCAGGGTTGCTTTTGATCCAAGGCTGTCCAGGCGCCTTCAGCGATATAACTAAGTGACAGTGATTCCAGCAGCACGAGCAGCAGCAGCAGCTGGTGTAAACTTCTGCATGTCGGCAGCTCTGACCTCTGGAGGCTCTATGGTTTTATTTTCTTTAGTTAAAACTCACCTCTCTCAGGAGCTCCTCTAACCCTTCCAACACCTTTAAAATCAGAGAAAAGCTCTTTCTCTGTTATCAAGAAGAGTTTCTATTCACTGGTCTGAAAAATGACCTATAAATAAGAAAAATCTGGCTTATTCATTGGATCAATTAGAAGGTAAGGCAGACAGGGTGTATACAGACCTCGCATGTGTCCAATACGACTTGACACAGAGAACAGTCTTTTCAGTGTTAATGGAGGAGATAATTTAGGGCAAGTTGCAGTAGTAGACAGAATCAGCTAACATTTGCTGGACCTCAGCTAGTCTTTTTCTTTTTCTTTTTCTTCTTTCTTTTTTTTTTTTGAGACAGGGTCTCACTCTGTTGCCTGGGCTAGAGTGCAATGGCGTCATCATAGCTCACTGAAACCTCAAATTCCTGGGCTCAAGTTATCCTCCTGCCTCAGCCTCTATAGTCGCCAGGACTACAGGAATGAGCCACCACACCTGGCTAGTTTTTCTATATTTTTGTAGAGACAAGATCTTTCTCTTGCTCAGGCTGGTCTTGAACTCCTGACCTCAAGCAGTCCTCCCACCTCAGCCTCCCAAAATGCTATGATTACCGGCATGAGCCCCCACACCTGCCCTAGTCTTTTTATTATTATTATTGTATCAAGAATACTTAATGTGAGATCTACCCTCTTAATTTTAATTTTTTAAGTGTACCAGGGAGACTGTTGTATTGGGAATGGATAAGAAAGAGCCTTTTATTGCAAACTAGCTGTGTGTGTGTGCATGCGTGAGAGAGAGAGAGAGAGAATTCCATCTACTCTAAGGAGTCACTTCTTATTGGGATATCCTTTTAATATGTTAAATATCTATAAACACTTAAACTATGGACTTAGAGCCAGAATATTTTGGTTTAAGCCCAGGCTTCTATTCTGACCAATTATGGGCATATCAGAGTTTCTCATTCCTTGTCTGGAAAGGAATACCATAATCCATACCTACTTTGCAGAGCTTTTATCAGGATCAAATGGGATAAGTATGTGAAGGTGTTTTGTTGATGGCTAAGTTCTACATGTGTGTCAGGTATTATTAAAGAAGATTAGTTAACAGCTGGAAATGGAAGGACTGTGACTTCAGAAATTTTAGCAAGGAAAGTAGTTCCTGAATCAAAGAGTGACTCTGTACATAGCTTCTATGAGCACATTCTCTTAATGTGAAGCTGTGAAGTCAGGAATCGCTCAGGAACAGGGTGAGAAATCCATGAAGCATGTGGTGGAAGGGAGCAGAAAGCAGAAGCAAGAAATGTGAATTGTCGATTGCTATAAGTTTACATCACCATTGTCCTCAAACGCAGACCATTTTAGAGACCCTGCTCTTTGCTTCAGTGTCCTGTGCAGTGAGTGTCCTGCATGCATAAGGTCTGTGCAACAAAAATCAGCGATATACTTTTTAGAAACCTCATTGCACACCTGAATCAACTGAAAAGCCTGCTAAAACACAGATTCAAGTGCATCACCCTAGGGTTTGCATTTACTAGATTAGGATGTGACCTAAGATTCTGAATTGTTCAGGTGCCCCTTATAGTTCTGCACTAAAGCAGCATTTCTCAGAAGTATGACCTCTGGACCAATTTAACTGAAATTATCTTTTCACGTGTGTAAATTCCCAATTTATGATCCCGAGCCCAGACTATTGACTCAATGTTGGACCTGCAGCTTTAAGGGCATGTGTGGCCTTCTAGGTCCTTAAGGGCAGCCTTTGACTGAATCCAAATTTTACAGAAAAAATCCTTTTATTAAAAGGGGTGGAGCAGAGAAAGATGAAGCTTTTCTTGCCTCCTTTGATGCTTTAAAAAGAAAAATCTTGAAATCAGAAGGCCGCAGGTTCCCCCCTGCTGGATGGTGGGTGCTGGAGTCTGCAATTTAATAAGTAACCCACATGCTTGTTATTCACACCTAATTTGGGCAACTGAGACTAGTGGGCAAGGTCAGTTCAAGGGCAAGTTGTGCACCTGCTCTCTCACCCCAGCAACATTCTCATTCACTTTGCATCTAATTTCATTCCATTCCTAAAATATATTTTAACCCTGTTTTAAACTAAAATTAAAGACAATGAAGTTTAAAGTTCAATGACAAGTAAACAATGGCTTTGATTTTTCTAAGCTTTACTGAGCTGAATCTTGATGCTTTTCTGGCTTCCTCCAAGGCCACTTCTAAGTTTGATATTAGACTTTCATATTTCATGGGTTACTTTTCAGGATTCATTTCACTTGACAGCATTTGTCACTTTTGGGTTTTGAGCCTCATGCAGTTTCCTCAACTGACTCATTTATCTGGTTAATTCCTACTCATCCTTCAAAGTTCATCTTATCACCATTTCTAAGGAGTATTATCTGGTCAGTCAAATCCAGGTTACTCACTGGCCTGGTATATTACATATACCACACACTATTTTAAGTGTCCATTTATTTGCCAAAGTTTGCCATTATATCAAGGTTGGCAAAGTTTTTCTGTAAAGGGCCAGACAGTAATTATGTTAGGCTTTGCAGATCATGAGCTCTCTGTCATGACTACTGAAATTTATCCTTGTAACGTGAAAAGATCAATAGACAATAAGAATGGTGGAATTATGATAAAATTTCACTTACAAAAATAGTTAGTGGGAGATTTGGCCCATGGATTTGCTGACCCCTGCACCAGACTGTTAGCTAAACATGACCATTCTCATATTTGTCACTGAAGTTTCAGATAGTAGAACCACCCCTGATCAACAGTAAACACACCATAGAGATTGCTGAATTTAATCTGCATTCTGTATATAATTTGGTTCAGCTGCTAATAAGCAAACAAACAAATAAAGTGGTTTAAATAAGACAGAAGCTTATTTCTCTATCACATAAGAGAATTTTGGAGGTAGACGATACAAAGTTGGTATGGCAGCTGCAGAGTTCTCAATGTTTTCAGTTATCAGTGTCTATAAATACACATACACACACACACAACCATCCTTACCACGTGGCTGTCATTCCCAAAGGGACTTCATTTATGCAGGAACAAAGAAAGGAGGAAGTACATTTAAGGAGACTTTCTGGAAGTCTGATATATGCCCATGTACGTGAAATTGTCCAGAACTCAGTGGCATTGCCATGTTTGGTTAAAAGAGAGGATGGGGATTGTGGTTGTTTTGCAAGGATTACTATGATCGGCTAAAAATTGGGGCCGCATTACAAAGGGAAAAAGGAAAATAGATGTTGGTGTTCAACAGGCCTGTTAATGTCTGTTGTTGGGTGATGGTTGGTATTTTGTTCCAATATTACCTCTATGTGTCAGTAAACAAAGCCCAAATGTCACCTAGAATGGCTGCAATGTGGCAGAGGGAAAGAGTAAATGCCGTTTATAATGTTCCTTCCCATCTCCTGATTACACCACTTCATAAACATAGGAAAGGGACTCAAGCAGTTTAAAAACTTATTTTTGAGTGGCACCAGAAGTTCACAAGTGAGAGACCTCCCTAAAAATTTCTTATCATGATTAATGTGCTCATATTTAATCTCTCGTTCTGCACTTCAGAAAAACGAATAATGTTTGCATTAGCTAGCCCCACCCACAATTCCTAAAGCAACTGTTTCTGTGCATGAAAGGCAGCCCCAAACATGCATAATTACAAATGTTTACATCTGTTTCCAATCTCTAAGCCAGAACACAGAATGACTCTTGTACTGGGGCTTGCACAGTGGTCTCATTTATTTATTTATGTTTTGGTTCTTGAATTATATGTAAACATGTACAATGACAACAATGTTATAATATCTGACATCTGTCACATGGTAAGATTAGCACACAGGAAGAGATTTTGGTCTTCTTTGTGAGGAGTGGATATTTGATCTTCACCAGAAGAGTTCTGGGGTTGTAGACTTAAAAATAAAGTAGAACTTGTTGAACCTAATTGAATTTTTTTAATGAGTCCCTTCCCTTTTTTCATAAAATGTTATGATTTTTACCCATTCATACTGTATTGGAGAAAATAAAACAATACCCTTTTCTTCCTGTCTCTGTCTTTCTGCCTCTGACTCTCTTTTTCTCTCTAACCCTCTCTTTTCCTCTATCTACCTGCTTTGTGTGTAGACCTAAACCTTAGTGAATAATTATAAATCTGCTTTAGATATTATTTCAATACTCAAATTTTGTGTAACATTATAATTCCTTTATTTGAAAATGGAAGCATTTAAGCCATCTACTTCTTAGCTCACCAATTTTATCATGGTGACCTTGTATAATTTTAGGAAGTGAAAATCTTAGGATATTGTTCTTGTTCTTTAGTAACTAATGCTTTATATATATATATATATATATATATATATATATATATATATATCAGAAAGGAAGTACACATTCTATAATACTTATCATTTTTTTGTTCCTCTTCTATTCCCCTGAATTTGACATTTATAAATAAAGCACTGGCCTTTATTTTGTGAAGATAGTTCAGAACTAGCAGTGGCCCCTTAACTTTAACGTACAGAATAATCACACACGGAATTTGTAAAAATACAGATTCTAGTTCTTTGTTTCTAGATATTCTGATTAAGTAGATGTGGGATTTACCTAAAAAATCTGTGAATCTGGATTTTTTTTAAAATAGGAAATAATCTGTGTAAGTAGTCTATGGTTCATGCTTTTACAATACAGTGGCAGGTATGTTTTAGGGATTTTGTTTCTGCCCTGTTCATATCATTTTCTTCATGTGAAGCATGGTTTGGAGGGGTGTGTGTGTGTGTGTGTGTGTGTGCACGTGTTTCTGTTATAGTGATTTTGGAGGTTTTTTGTTTTTTTCCCCCAATTTTTGGTTTAGCATCTTTGATTTCTTGGTTAGTGCTCTGAAGGATCTCCTCCCCACCTACCCTCCTTCCCAAGCCCCAGCTTAACTAATGGTACCCGGCACTCTCAGTGCTAACATTCTGTCAGTAGGACTTTCCATGTTTGTACCTAGGAGTACACAGTACAATCGGGGTAATGGCAAAATATAGTGAAACTGACTTGCTTTTCATTAGGTTCCAGTTTTACACTCTTATTTTTAATTTTATACCGCTGTATTCCTTCTTCTTCCTGCTTGGAATGTATAGGTGTTCTTGTTTAACCTGAAATTTAATCCCTTTGAAAGATTACAGTTTTTTAGATGCCAGATTTTGAGGCAGTTTATTATAAAAATAAGTCTAAAGATAATCCCTTAATTATGACCTAATTTATTTATTTCTCCTTGAAAATTACATGGATTTTTTAAGTATTAAAATTTGAGGAGTAAGCTTTTTTTGGAACTTGGTTAGACATTACAGAAATACTGGCAGTTGGGGAATTTGGGGATTACCCCTACACATGCAATTAAAACTAAATAAATGCTAGGAGATTGGTCTACCTAGTTTTATACCTTTATTAGCATAGGTTAGAGCAGAGGATTGTAGGGAATGGCACTTGTCAACTTTACGAATCTTTTCAGATAAATGATACAATATATAGTAATGAGCTCTCTCAATAGGTAGACTAAGAATGGTAAAACAAGGTGTCAGATACAGAAGCAGGCTATGTTCCAATTTTTGCAGTAGATAAAATGTCTAGAACAAATTCCATACTGGGGATATTAGACCAACAACTTAGAATGAGAACAAAGCAATATTTTTTTTTTTCTATTGACATAGAGGGACAGACTCTGAGACTTCTTAATTGCTGAAACACTGTTTGTTAGGACTGGACTATCAAACAGGGTTTCCAGATAACTTCAAGAAAAATAGCAGGCATACAAGATAAAAGATACATATATAAACATTTCCATATGTTTGTGTATGTATAATCAATATGAGAAGCTTATTGATAGATGACCATTAGTTTGCATGACATTTAATATAACATTCTGTAGACCTTCTATTTTAAGAAATCATCTTTTTATTCAAAGTAAGGTCAATTTAAATGGTAGTGTATACTATACCATTTGCCTGGAAACATTCTTTTTTTTTTTTTTGAGACAGAGTCTCTCTCTGTTGCCCGGGCTAGGGTGCCATGGCGTCAGCCTAGCTCACAGCAACCTCAAACTCCTGGGCTCAAGCGATCCTCCTGCCTCAGCCTCTGAGTAGTTGGGACTAAAGGCAAGCACCACCATGCCCGGCTAATTTTTATATATATATATAAATTTTTAGTTGTTTGGCTAATTTCTTTCTATTTTTATTGGAGACGGGGTCTTGCTCCTGTTCAGGCTAGTCTCCAACTCCTGACCTCCTGAAGCGATCCTCCTGCCTCAGCCTCCCAGAGTGCTAGGATTATAGGCGTGAGCCACCGCACCTGGCCTGGAAACATTCTTAAAGTTGCCAAGTGTCATTCCCTACAACTTTCTGCCATCATCTATGCTCATAAAGATGTGCAACCAGGTATATCTTTAAAACTTATATAAGTTTTGGCTTTTACTGAATTCAAATTAATTTATATCATTTGTCAATCCATGAATTTCCCCCTTTGTTATTATTTTCAGTACATACATTTGAAAAGGAATGGAGACAAGGTAATTCTCCACTTTTAATAAATTTAAGGAAAAAGCCCACTTATCAGTTGACCTTTACACAAATAAGCCTATGTTCTCTAAATCTTGTTTGCAGTCTTCAAGGTGTCATACAATAATTAGTCCTTTAAGCATTAAACTTCTTGAATGAATATGCTTAAAGTTCCTACTTTTTTCAGATTCATTATTTGATTTGTAATCTTCAACAGCTTGCCAAAACTTCTTTTATAAAAAATCAGTGTCACTCAATTTCCAAGTGCAGTAACCTTTCCCGAGTCTTACCTCGATTTTTGTGTCATCCAAATATTGACATAACTCCATTCTGCTTAAAGATTTATCTTCTTTTGCTTCACAGGGTACAGTCCTCCCCTAGTTCTCTCTGACTTTTCACATTCATATTCCTTTCTTCATTCTTCAAATACAGTCGATATCTAACTATCTTATCTGGCACTTATATCATCTTTCCAAATTCATGACTACAATGAACACCTCTTTGCAGTTCAGCCACAAATCTGTATAGGCAGTTCCAATCAAGGTGAACCGTATTCTCTTATCTTCATGTGTGTGGTATTATCCCTCAGAGTCTATGTAGGATAGCAGCTTCAAGATGTCCAAAATTGAACTATACATGTTTTCTGTAAATTCATCATCCATATTACCATATAAAAGTTTCAAAAAGGTCCTATACCAAAAAAATGTTTAACTTAAAGCTTCCTAATGTATATTAATATGATGTGTATGAAATTGGATTGCCTCTTTTTTTTAATCTACACAATACATTTTATTAGTATTAGGTTTCTATTGGTTCCTCTGTTGGAATTTACCTTTAGTGATTTGCTGCATTTATGATACTGTCTTCTACTACTATCATATTCCCTGTATTTAAACATATATCTTATTTTCCTTTCCAAATTGAAAACTCATGAAAGACAAATCAATTTCTGTTTCTTCTAATTCTTCCATCCCAGAGCCTGACACATTTAAATATGCCACCCTGATGGCATGAATTTTAATTACTTTTCTAAAGTTGTTAGATATTTAGGTAGTAAGTAAACAGAAAATTAATATAATAGTATATATTGGAATTGAAAACATAAACCACCCAACTACTCCTTCTTCTCCCTGAAGCCTAAAACTAAGAAAAATCTTCAAGTTTCTACTTATTCATTATAATGGCTATCGACACTTCAAAGCCCTCTTTCTACAAGCAGAATATTTGCCCTGAAGTAATGTAAGGCTAACTTCTCATGTGGGTCACTAGAGCACCATAAAAGAGTGTGGAGGCACAGAAAAGTACACCAAACAGTCAGACTGAAACAAATATTTTATTTTTATTATGGGCTTAAATGGTTCTGTTTCAGAAAATCCATATTTTTTAACCCATTGGAAAGAAAGTAAATAGACATGCTTTAAAGCTCACCCCACTGTATGTATGGCAGTAGAAACATGATTTGGAAGTTTTAGGCCTCATTGGTCTTAAACCTCATAGGTTGCTCTCCCTACACTCTTTGGAAGGGACTGTAAATAGCAGTCAGTACTAATCACTCCACTGAACTGTTTCTGGATATTATATGAGACTAAATGACTTAGACTTCGGTAAATGTCCACATGGTGTACATGCAAGCCAAAAAAAAAAAAAATCGGGTTAAAAATTAGGGAAGTATCCATGAGCTGATCCCTTTTGGAAGATTTAACTTAATATATACACTCCCTAGCTCAGAATGAGAATGCAATGTAACTAGCACAAATATTTACCTTTAAACTTCTTTATTTTCCTTTATACTCAAATTTCACTTTTATCCTACATCAATTTCAATCTAAAGAACAGCAACTAGATTATGTCCCTCAAAAATGGGTTTAATTTATATTTCTAGAAACTATTGGTCATTAAATATGAAATGTCAGATTTTGAATCAAAAGTGTAGTTTATTATATCTCAAACAAGAAGCATTATAATCAATCAAGGTATATGCCTACACTATTGATGCAGTTTTGCCATCTTAACAGTAGCTTGTTTATGCCAGCAGCAAAGAAGCCTGGAGAGTGAGTGGCGATGAAACCACGAAAGGTGTTTTTCACATCTTGTTGAGAATTGAATATTTTCCTTGCAAGAAGTGGTCCACAGCATGGAAGAAGTGGGAGTCAGTTGGTGTAAGGTCTGGTGAATATGGTGGATGACAGAGTTTCCAAGTCCAGCTTCTGTAGTTTGAGCGGTATTGTTTGTCCAACATGTGGTGGAGCATCATCTTGCAAGAGGATTGGCCTGTCTCTATTGACCAGTCTCAGCTACTTAATCACAAGCATCCTCTTCATTTCATCCAATTGGGTGCAGTAGACATTCGCTCTAATGGATAGACAAGGTTTCATGAAGATATACTGGATAATACCAGCGCTGGACCACCAAACAGACACCATTAGATTTTTTGGATGAATATTTGGTTTTAGACTGTGTTTTGGCACTTCATCTTTATCCAACCGTTGTGCCAAATGCTTGCAATTGTCAAAAAGAATCCATTTTTCATCACATGTAACAATATGGTGTACAAATGGTTCACCTTTGTGTTGTAACAACAAAGAAAGGCAAGCTTCAAGACGACTTCTCTAACTTATGCAGAACCCATCTATCCAGCTTCTTTACCCTGCCAATTTGTTTTAAATGGTCCAGTATTGTTGGAATAGTACCGTCAAACCTTGCTGCTAATTCATATGTAGGTTCATCTCATCATTATTCACCTTGGTCTCAGGTGGCCTGCATGGCTCATTTTCAAGATTAAAATCACCAGAATGGAACTTCTCAAACCACTGAGGTATTGTGCCTTCAGTAGCCACATCCTCCCCAAACATTCCTTGATATTTTGAGCTGTCTGCACAGCA
>CAUYRB010025374.1:10000-37910 GCA_963574695.1 Propithecus perrieri | reverse complement strand
GAGTGCCGTGGCGTCAGCCTAGCTCACAGCAACCTCAAACTCCTGGGCTCAAGCGATCCTTCTGCCTCAGCCTCCCAAGTAGCTGGGACTACAGGCATGCGCCACCATGCCCGGCTAATTTTTTCTATATATTTTTAGTTGGCCGATTAATTTTCTTTCTAATTTTAGTAGAGACGGGGTCTCGCTCTTGTTCAGGTGGTTTTGAACTCCTGAGCTCAAACAATCCGCCTGCCTTGGGCTCCCAGAGAGCTAGGATTACAGGTGTGAGCCACCATGCCCGGCCAAAATTGAAGTTTTTGATTATGAATTATAAATCCTTTTTCCCTGACCTCTAGCATTAGACCTCCAGCACCATTGGCTTCACTGACTCACTAACCAGGATACTCAGCATTAATTAGAAAAAACATTAGTAATTCTTTGCAAATATTTTACATTCTCATATTTATTTTTAGATGTGAAACAACAGTGAAAGCAGGAATGGTAAATAGGGGCCTGACATTCAAGTGTGTTATATTAATATAAAGAATTCAGCTTTTATTTTAAAATCAAAAGAAAGATAGCAAAGATTTTGAAACACAGAAGAAACATGCTCAGAATTGTATTTTAAAAGATCACACTGCAGTATTGGTGGAAAAAAGTCTATTTGAAGGGATAAGAGCAGATGTGGATATTTATAAGTTTATTCTATTAATAGTTGACCAGGGAAGAAGTGATGGTGGTTTGTATAAGGGCATTACTAGTAAAGATGGAAAGAAATAAATATACTCTAGAAATATTTATGTAGCATCTTAAGACGTTGTATGGATTTTAATGAGGTCAGAAAATGATAAATCCATTATAACACCCTAGGTTTCTAGTTTGAGCAAACTGATAAATCAAAAATGCCATTTGAGCTTTAGAGTTCTAGATAAGGAATTA
Organism: Propithecus perrieri; assembly: GCA_963574695.1. Taxonomy (NCBI): domain Eukaryota; kingdom Metazoa; phylum Chordata; class Mammalia; order Primates; family Indriidae; genus Propithecus; species Propithecus perrieri. The sequence continues at coordinate 36,992 of CAUYRB010025374.1, read as the reverse complement.
ATTTGGAGAAGATCATGAATTTGGTTTTAGACATGTTGAATCTGAGTTAGACATACAAGGGGAGATGCTGTGTAGGCATTTGGACATACTTAGTTGCAGTTCAGAAAGAGGGGTCTATGCTAAAAATATGAAAGTTAACTGGCAAGAGATAATGACTGAAATCATAGAAGTAGATAAAACTGTTGTAGGAGGCTATACAAATTAAGTACAGAGAATGTCTGTAACAAAGTCCAAAAATACTACAACAGTAAACAGCTAATTTCAGTGGAAAGAGTTAGGCAAAGGACAATGTGAAGAAGTGGCCACAGATACAGAGACAAAACCAAAAGAGAATGGTGCCAGAGAGTTGAAGAAAAAAATGTGTTTTAAAGTGTGTGTCAACAATTTTTTCTAATACTGGTGAGAATTTGAACAATATGAGAAGTATCCTTTGGTTAACTCCTGGTTATTGAATGGTTTACCTAGATGTAATGCCCTTGATTTAACTATTCTTAACAAATCAGAGTCTACATAGTTGACCGCTATGGACTGAATTGAGTCTCCCCAAAATTCATACATTGAAACTCTAACCCCTAATGTGACAGCATTTGGAGATGGGGTCTTTGAGAGGTAATTAGGGTTAGAAGAAAGTCTTCATGATGTGATTAGTGTCTTTCTCTCCAAAATGTGATGACACAGTGAGAAGGTGGCCATCTGCAAGCCAGGAACCTAACGCATAAGCACCTTGATCTTACACTTTCCAGCCTCCAAAACTGTGAGAAATAACTGTCTGTTGTTTAAGCCACCTAGTCTATGGCATTTTGTTATAGCCATAAGAGTTGACTGATACACTGATAATTCACAGTTGTTATTTTTTATTATCCATACATATTCTTAAATTTGCTATTTATTCTATTCTATGGTTTATAAATATTAGAAGTATTACACTTTCATTTACTTGAACAAATCATTACATCAGAACAGATCTGGTATAATAAACAACCAAGTTACTGGGGTTTTTTCCTTATTTATGTTCCACTTTATTGCTACTACAATCAGAATCAGGATGAATGTCACAATGATCATAACACATTTGGGTAAATATTTTATAATTAGTTTAAATTATGTACAAGATTTTTTCATACAGATAAATAGGTAAGTATAGGTTGGAGGGAGTTCAGTGAAACTGCTGAGAAAGGGAAATTAAATTAGGGTTGTAAAGATAAAAGATCTATTAAGAAACAAATGTATTTCGCTAACACTAGAATCGATAATGTCAAAATACAAAGTTTATCTATACCTTCCCAAAAAAGATGGGAGAGTCAACAGAAGCAAAGAAAAAATGTAGATGTTTGATTTTAGTTTGTATATTTTATTATCACACACAGATAGTTATATGTTTTTAATGTCTCTTACTGCTTTAATTCAGGCCCTCACGATAGATTTCATGGTATCCCTTACCTAGTATCATAGCTACTAGCCTTTCCACATTCTACATTGTATCATCATTACTGTAACATAATTGTAATTACATAACATCCACATTCCACTTTATATACTGAAGGAAGCCAAAACTCATTGCCATAGCATATAGGATTCTACTGTAGTCACCACATGATGATTTAGCTCTTAGTTTATAATATTCAGCTAAAGAATCACCACCATTTATTTTTAAGCTTTGCTTCAGCTCTTTTCCTACTCACAAGCAGAATAGAGTTTTCCTGCTTTATGTCATTACTATTCTCTTATTATTGTTTTTATCACACTTTCGCCTGTCTTCCCTGCTAAGTTGTGAGGACCTGATAAAAAGGGTAACATACTATTTCTCTTTGTTTACCTGTCCGTGTCTAGAAGAGTGCAAAGTGCAGCATTTTTTATAGGGTAGAGATTAGTATAAAAAGACAAAAATTACCAAACCACTGTAAGATTCTGATTTATTTAGCCAAGGATACAGAAAACATACAGTGAATCAGCATACCTAGAATTCCTAGGAAGGACATGCAGCTGTGGTTGACAACGTATAATGTATAATTTGCTAGATTAGAAAAGCTTAATTTCCTGCTGCACTTGAGCCTCCTTTTATAGTTTTATATCACTATTCAAAAATAATATACACAAATATTTTTATACGAATGCTTTCATTTGGGAGAATGTTAACATAATATTGGACTTTGTTAGTTCCTAAATCTAATTTATCATCTGTAAGGCAACAACTTCAACTAAGTGAGAAAGCTGAGAGAGCCCATTGGTATTTCTGAAAGCTTTCCTGGCCTCTTATTATCTAACATCCAAAGGATGGCTTCACCTCACTAGCATATGGCAGGTACCCCCTACACTAAATCTTAGAGTTTGACACTATTAATCTTCAGTACACCACTGTATATTCAGCCCCTAGTTTATTGCCAGGCTCTGAATTACTACTGAATGAATGAATAAATAAATGAATATATTAATGCTTGTTAGATCAATACTGAAGAAAGCAGCCAATTTATCAGTTCATAGATTACTAAGTTCTTGGTCTTTTTGTTAAAATATGGTTATGATATAGTAAGTAGATATACTGTATAAATCTAAATGAAATATTACAGGAACTATATTCCATGCAAAATTTCCAAGTCCTCAGATTCCTTTACTACTACATCAACTAATATTTCTGAGCATACTCAATGGTAGAAACACTATAATCTTGGTCAGTGGTAGCATCATATTTTTAAGCTGATGTAGAGTTGCCACACAATGCTATATTAAGGTCTTGAAAAGTTAATGTTTAAGATTAGATTTGGAAGAACTACTTAAATTTGGTTTAAAAGCAATATTAGTAGTACATCTTCTTTCATGGATTCTACTCTTAAATATAAAAGATACTTATTACTGCAGAAATGGGTGGTAAATCTTATTCCTTAAATAGTTAAGACTGAGTAGTAAACTAGATGTCAATGTATGACACAAAAATAAGAATGCCTGGCCCATAGTAAAAAAAAAAAAGCCAAACTTCTGGTTGCCCAAGAAGGAATAGATGCATTTATGTCTATTCCTCTGCTAATTAAGTTAAAAAACCCAGGGGAAAAAAATTCACAAAATAAACATAAGACTCTGAAGGGTGGGGAGAAGAAGAACACAACACGGACTTCAGGAGTACAGGAACAATACTAGAAGAATAACTCACAGTGGTGAGTTTTTTGGGTTTTCTTCATTCCTCCTAAAAATCTCAAACTAGGTACTAGAGAAGCACACAACCCAGAAATGCCAATGAACACAAACAAAGAAGCTTCAGGGAAACCTGCTCTCTAGCCAAAGGACCAGCAAAAGGGTGGATAAGTAGGACAAAAATCATGCTGACTGTGGTTGCCCTACTCCAGCCATAAACCAATGGGGGTGGAGAAACAAAACAAAACAAAACAGAATATAGCCACACTCTGTCAACCAAGAGTGAGAAGCCTGGTCTTTCACCAACACCGAGCAGTAACCCCTTCACACCTCTTCAATGTAGTATCTGCAGAGGTCGAGTTAAGAGGTAAGGGGGGAAAAGCCAAGCATGGTGGTATGGGCCAGCTACTCAGGAAGCTTGAGGCAAAAGGATCATTTGAGCCCAGGAGTTTGAGGCCAGCCAGGGCAACAAAGGGAGACCCTGTCTCTTTTTTAAAAAAAAAAAAGGTAAGACTCCCACCTCTTCCTCGCAGTAATGAGGTGACCCTCTCCCTCACATATGATGTCATCTGAGTCCCGTTAAAATCAAAGGTTTAAATAAGATCTAGAGACTCAAAACATAACACCGACAGTCCTCAACTTAACGATGGTTCTACTTACAATTTTTCAACTTTTGAATGGTACAAAATTGTCGCAATTTTGACATATTCAAATTTTGAACTTTGATCTTTTCCTGGGCTAGCAATGTATGTACATAAGATATTCAACATTTTATTATAATATAGGCTTTTTGTTAGGTGATTTTGCCCAATTAGTGTATACACTAATGTAAGTGTTCTTAGCACATTTAAGGTAGGCTAGGCTAAGCTATGATGTTTGGTAGGTTACATGTATTAAATGCATTTTCAATTTATGATGGGGTTACCCGAACATAACCCCATTGCAAGTCAGGGAGCATCTGTACCCCAAATGTCAAAGAGACAATGAAAAAATCAATCATCATACCAAGAACCAGGAAAATCTTAACATGAAGAAGAAATTATAACCAAGGGATGCCACCACCAAGATATAATGCATATCTCAGAATTTCTTGACAAGGACTTTAAAGCAGCTGTGATTAAAATGCTCCAAAAAACAATTGTGGACACTCTTAAAACAAATCAAATAGAAACTCTAAGCAAATATGTAGGCTACATAAAGAAGAATCAAAGAGCAATTTTAGAACTAAAAATTGTAAGAACTAGAATTAAAAACTCACTCTATGAGCTCAATAGCAGATGAGAGAGGGGAATCAGTAAATTTGAGGACAATAGAAATTATCCAATCTGCATAACAGAGAAAATAGGTTGAAAAATAAATTGAACAGAGCCTCAGGGACTTGCAGGACAATAAGAAAAGATAAAACATTCATGTCATTAGAGTCCAAAAAGGAGAAGAGGAATGTGGGGCTCAATAAAGTATTTAAAGAAATAATGACCAAAACTTCCCAAATTTGTCAAAAGGCACAAACCAAAAGATTCAAGAGGCTGATCAAATCCTAAATAGGATAAACTCAAATAAATCCATGCTGAGACATGTTATAATCAAACTTCTGAAAGGTAAAGAAAAAGGAAAAATGATTGAAAGCAGGTAGGGAAAACGATGTGTTACCTATAGCAGAACAAAGATTCAAGCAGTGTATTTTTCATCTGGAGATCAGAAGGAAGTGGCACATTTTTCAAGTGATGAAGAAAAGAATTGCTAATCTAGAATTCTATGTCCAGCGAAAATATCTTTCAGTAATGAAGGTAAAATCAAGACATTTTAAATGAGGGAATTTGTTGCCAGACGACCTACCCTAAAGAATTCTAAAGGAAGTTCTTCAAACTGAAAGAAAATGATAAAAGAAGAAACTTGGAAGATTAGAAATGAAGAAATAACAGAAGAAGGGATAAAAATACCTCCATTACATTTATCTGTAAAGATAATCTATGGCTAAGTATGATAGAATATCCATGTTTTATAGTTTAAAAGTTATATTTGACAGTTGAAGCAAAAATTGTTACATCCTGTGATGAGCTTCTCAATGTAACTAGAGAATATATTTGAGATAATTATAAAGGGGGGAGAATAAAGGCATGTAAATGGAGGTAGGATTTCTACATTCCACTTAAAGTGGTAAAATGTTGATTCCATTAGATGGTAATAAGTTATGTATGTATAATATAATACCTAGAGCAAACACTATAAAAACTATTTAAAGAGATATACTCAAAAACCTCGTAGATAAATAAAAATGGAATTCTAAAAAATGCTCAAGTAACTCACAAAAGAAAAGGGAAACAGAGGAAACAAAGAAAAATTAAATAATAACATGGCAGACTTAGCTGTAACATATCAATAATGCAAGATAAAATGTCAGCATGTGAAAAAATAACTTAGTATATGGAAATACACTAGCAATGTACAATTAGAAATCAAAATAAACATTACAATACCATTTAAAATAGTTCCAAAAAATTACGTACTTTGGTACAAATCTAACAAAGGTATTGACATGCAGACCCTGTAAGCTACAATTACAAAACACTATTAAAAAGAAAAAAAGAAAATCTCAATAAATTAAGAAACACACTGCATTCATGGAATGGTAGACTCAACACGGTTAATATGTTAATTCTTTCCAAACTGATCTATAGATTTAGCACAATTCCAATCCTTTTTTCTTTTTTTAACTTATTTTTGTAGCTAAAACTTATATGGAAAGACAAAGGGACTAAAAAGTCTTAACCAATTTTGAAAGAGAATAATAAAGTTGGTCACTCTTACTGAGTTTAACATCTGTTAGAAAGCTATAGTAATCAAAACCAGGTGGTTCTCATGAAATCTTATAATACAGATTAATGGAATAAAACAGAGTCCTAAAATAGACCTACAGAAATATAATCAATTGATATTTGACAGTTACAAAGGCAATTCATTTTAGAAAGGATAGCCTATCAAAAGTGATATTGAAAAAAAAAGTGATATTGATACAACTGGACACATATTTGCAAAAAAATGAACTTTAACTTATAATGTACACTTGATATAAAAAGCTCAAAATGGATCATAGAGCTAAATACAATCTTCTTCAGAAGAAAACATGAGATAAAATCCTTGTGACCTACATCAGGGAAATAACTCTCAAAGCCATGATCCATAAAAGAAAAAAAAGGATAAACTAGATTTCATCAGATTAAAAACGTTTGCCATGCAAAAGATACATGTTAAGAGAATGAAAAGGCAATCTACAGAATGGAAGAAAATACTTGCAAATCACATTAACGATTTGTATATAGAATATATAAAGAACCCTTAAAGCTCAAAAATAAGAAAAATTTGTTTAATTTGTTTAATAACCAACCAATTTTTAAATGGGCGAAATATTTCAACAGACACTCATCAAAGATGATATAAAGATGGCAAATAAGCACATGAAAAGACAATCCATTAACCATTAACCATTAGGAAAATATAAATTAAAATCACAATGGGATATCTATTGGTACCATTTTAAAATAATATTGACAACACCAAGTGCTCACAAGGACATAGGGCAACTGGACTCTGATGAATTATTGGTGGGAATGAAATGGTATAGCTACTCTGGAAAACAGCATGGCAGTTTCTTATAGAGTTACACATACACCGACCATATGACCCAGCAAAGCAACTCCTGGGTATTCAAAAAGTTATGTTCAAATGAAAAAACCTGTGTGTAGGCAGTCTCCATTTTTAACTCCAAAAAACTAGAAAAGACCCAAATGTTCTTCAGCAGATGGATAAACTGGTATATCCATATAATGGAATATCATTTAGCAATAAAAAGGAACAAAGTGGATGAACCAACCTGAATGAATCTCAAAGGCATTATGCTGAGTAAAAGAAGCCAGTCTCAAAAAGTTACAGCGTCTCACACATTTTGATATTTTGCCAAAAACAACAAAAAAAGTTACAGCCTATATGATTCTATGTGTATGACATTCTGAAAAAGGTCAAGCTCTAGAGAGGGAGAATGAATCAGTGGTTGCTAGGTATTAGGAGTAGTGGAAGGATTTGACTACAATGGGGCAGAACAAGGAAATTTTTCAGATGATGGAACTATTTTGTATCCTGATTGTGGTGGCAGATACTTGAATCTATACATGCGTTATAACTAGTAAAGCCACACACTAGAAAGGTTAGTGTACTAAACAAACATTTCTTTAAAAAATTCTGTCTTCATCAGTAAACAAACTTTAATGAATAAAACAATGATGTTTTATAAGTCTTATCATTTCATCATGATACTTTTTGAAATTAGTTTTATTTTTAACAACACATTCCATTAAGAACATTTAATACTAAACACGTTTCCAAGTAAGCTCCTTGAGAATAGGTTTGTCTGATGTTCTCATTTCATTCACCTAGCAAAGTGCATGTCAGGAAGCAGTAACTCAAACATGTTTGTAAACTGAATAAATGTTTCACAAAATAACTCAACCCTCCCCCCCAAAATCTTTACATGATTTAAAGTTTATTTGATTCTTTAAAAAAATTCATTATCTTTTACTAAGTTAAGACTGATCTGAAAAATTATTTTACAATTGGCTATCATTTTAATGAACATAAACAGATTTTAGGAAAAATTCCATACTTTGATAATGACTCTTATCATTCAATTCAAAAGGGTTATTTTTAAAATACAAACACTACTGAGTAAACATATCATAATTCTGAAAGTTCTTTAACTTTCTTAAAAAGGTCTTATTACTTTTTCTTTAGTGCTGTTTCATTAATGAATAAAATAAACCTCAAATGTACCACTTACATGTAACCTCTGCCTGAATTTTCTTGAATAGATTAAATCTTGCAACTAGTTAGATTAGGTCTCTGTAATTCACTTCATCCAAAATTAACTTTTTTTTTTGGAGACAGAAAACTCATTAAAGATTCTCAGATAAAGCACTGATACATGCTACAACATGGATGAACCTTGAAAACATTATGCTAAATGCAAAAAGCTAGTTACAAAGGATTGTATAATATCCCATTTACATGAGGTGTGCAGAATAGGCAAACCTATAGACACAGAAAGCAGATTAGTAGTTTCCTAGGGTAGAGGAGGGTGTATGGGAGGGTTGGGGAATGACAGCTAAGTTGTGTAGGTTTTGGAGGTGGTGGTGATGAATATGTCCTAAAATTGATTGTGATAATGGATGGTACAACTCTTTGAATATACTAAAGGCCACTGAATTATACAGTGTATATGAGTAAACTGTATGGCTTGTGCATTATAAAAAAGCTACAAAGATTATCAGGAAATGCTTCTGGGATAAATCTATGTAGTCTACAAGATAATTTTTTAAATAAGAGACTTCATTATCAGGATCAAATATGTAGCAGTAGTAGAATACGCTGCACTTTGAGAGGTAAACGGGAGCATACATTTAAACTTGATGTGGTCATTTTCTCAAAAGTTCATCATTACATGGGAAAGGCTGTAATCAAAAGTTATACATGTTATCACGTAGTATATAAAACAAGCTTCTGATTTATAGCTAAGAAAATTCAGTAACATTTAATTACAATATGCCATATGATGGTAAATTCTAGCAATCTAAAAGACATACGGGCTTTCAAAAAAAACTGTATAGTCCAAATGTCAGAAATTAACTCTAAATGAAGAAACAGTTAAGTAGCAGAAGAGGCTAATTATATTAGTCTAACTCCTTTTCGTCTCAAAAAAAAAAAAATAGAAGTGTTCTTTCTTTGCCAGGATGAATATAATAGCCTGCGAATTATAAGATCAAGCAAGCAAACTGTATGTTTTCTAAAATATGAAGTATCCTTCATCAAGTTTTATACTTAGGGCAGCTAAAAGACCTATGTGGAAAAATCAGCATTAAGCCCAAAGGACAGGCAGTGCACAGCAAGAAAGAAAGCAATTCCCTCGTGTCTTTTGCAGGTCACTACCAAGGACCATGTTAGCAGATCCACACCAGACCCTTAACAGGCAGTTCTGCTGCTACCAGTAATTAGCTTGGACAGCTCTGGCTCCAAGAGTAGCAGCAAGGCTACACCATAATGAGCTCAGCTGGGATTAGCAGGACAGGGCAGGGAACCAAGAGAGCTCAGGCATTCTGCATTGCGTATGTATCTAGGAGATCAAACAAGGATGGCTGGCTAGGTTATCCCCTCTCCACCTCATTCCAAAAATGAAGCACGGCAGTGTCTAAAATACAGGCTAATGAAGAGCGACACCTCCAACAGATGAGAGCCACATTAATTAACACAATCCCTAGATCATATTATTATACAGTTTCTGTTAGAGCTAGCAAATGTGCAACTTGTTATTGCATGAGATAGATACACGTATATTTTTAAAAGCTAGTCTTTTTTTCTTTACTTTCATTGGCAAGAATCAGATTATTTCATTTTCAAATTTTATAAAATATTTCTCTAATGTGCTTTAAGCCACAAAATCATCTTCTCAAATGTTTATCTAAGTCTGTATTGTTAAAAAAGAAAGAAACTCACTTTTGAATCATTAGCTCCTGGTTTTCCCTTCTGAAATATGCCAGTTCATTCCATACAGCATCAGAATCTTCTTGTCTAAGTTGTGGGGGATCTGCTCTCTTTATTTTTCTGATTTCAGTCCTATTTTTAAAATAAAGTTGCTTTTTTCTTTAACATCTTCAAAATGCAATATAATTAATTTATATATTCCATAAAATTTAAAAATAGCTATTAACCAAATTTCTAATTCAAGCTGTTTATTGGATGAATTTCCTAAAACCTAAGCATGTAGAAATTAAAATCCCCTATCATAATTTCCTAAAGCTAAACTGCACCTATGGAAAGCAAACTTTTAAGCAGATACATGATATTCTTAGGTCTTTCATTCATTTTAATAGTAATAAAACATACACTTCAGAATTTTAACAGTTTCCAAAAAAGACTATATGCAACCAACTCATCCAGAATTTGCTGCCTATCAATCTGAATGTGGTATAGATGCCCTATCTTTAAAAAAAGCTATTACCAGTGTATATGTCAGAAAGTACATTTCAATCTTCTAGTGATTGCTAAAAAGTTAGGTGAGCAAAGGCTAAATCTAGAACAAATTGCTTTATCACTGCTTTACTGACAAGCAATATGAAACACCTCCATTCATTAAAAGAAAAAATCAGATGTGACAATTATCTATAAATGACGCCAAATGCCCTTTACCTTTTCATTTTCCGTACATAAAACAAACTCTTCATTCTCACTTTGTAAAAGTGCTGTACTGGCCAATTTAGAAACAGTATTTCTCTACAGAACAGACCAATGTGTATCATCAACATTGCCCTAAAGGATCCATCTCAAAAGATGAGAGGGTAGTAGATTTTCTGTACTCATTCAGTCCTTTGCCCTCTGTTGATACTGTTAACAGGGGAGCCACTTACAACTAACCAAGATCTGAACACCTGTTCAGAGCAATTGAATTGAGACTGCCAATTCATTCAGATAAGCTGGAGAACAAACTGATGGATAGTAAAGATCTTCAAATTGCATACTAGGTTGGAATAGTTTTAAGATAGTTAACTATATATGTGAATTTCATATTTCTCCTGTCTTTCCATTAAAACTTAAATACTTTCTGGGTTATAAACATTTTAACACCACTATTTTATTTATTTAAAAGCAGTTTTCCAACCACATGGCTATTAACTATATTTGCTTTAAATTATATACTTTTATTAAGCTATTCCATTAATATTAAAAATGTATATAATAATTCATAATCACCTCCATTTGATATCTACAAATGACAGGCAAATCTATAGTTATATTCTGTTTTCATTTGTTATATTCTCCATTTAAAAATTCACAATAAAGATTTGACTACCAAATAATTTCTTTGAAACCAAACAAAAGCCATTAAAACACCTATATAACGCTACTCCATTCCATTTAATATTTAGGGAAATGCCTTTATGAGCTATGTAACTCACATGCCACTGCCTTCTTCCCACTGTTTTAATTGCTCTTTTACTGCTCTATAGTTGGTCTGTAACATCTGTAGCCTTTCCTTGCGTTTTTCATGGGCATCTCTTAGCTCATCATTTTCTTGGCTCTGTAGAACACAAAAAAGCAAGTATATAAGTTTGAAGAAAGTATTAGCTTAATGTTTGAAATAAAAGGTAACCTATCTAAATATGAAATTTAAAAAAAATGTGTAAACATGAGTAAATTTGTAATACTTATTTAAGCAGACGAAAATTGAATTTCTCAAGTCACAGAATAGGTTTGCTTGAGAAATTCAACCCACACACAGCATTTTTTAAGCTGCTTAGATAATTTCAAAATTTTGCCATCAAGTTATTTTCATTCTTTTCCCTGTTGTTAATATACACATAAATGTTCATAAGCCTGTATTACAGATTTTAATTCTCTTTTTCAGTACAAGGATTTATCTATACATAAAGCATAATTATTTTGTTAAAGTGCAAATATGACTAGAATAAGGACATTAATCACAGTAAGACCAATTCTTCAGCCCATGAATTCAAAAACTAATATGTAACAAAGCACAAAGATTATACAGGAGGAAGAAAATGAGGCTGGACCTATGTGAGAAATAGCACAGTTTATCCTTTTAGGGTTGTACCATAAAGAACTAAAAAAGGAAAACAAAAATTAACTTCTTTCAGTCTCCATTTCCCAGGTATTAACAGTGATGCCTTTACATGCCAAATTCACTGTGTTCTTGATCATTTACCTCTCATCTAAACAGTAAGATAATACTTTATAGAGTTTGCATTATTTTACTGTAATTCTATTGTCTCTCAGCAGTATGGATATTTTGTCATTCTACTTTTAATACATTTCTAGTAGGATAATTCTCTTAAGTAGTTATTAGCAAGTATTTGAGTCTTGTGTGTACCAAGAAGTGTTCCTTACGCCATATGGAAATAGAAGTGCTTGATGAAAAAGCAAAAGTTTCTGCATAGCCAAGGAAAAATCATTAGAGTGAACAGACAACTGACAGAATGGGAGAATATATTTGCATGCTATACACCTCATAAAGGGCTAATAACTAGAATTAATAAAGAACGCAAGGAAAAAATCAAACAACCCCTTTAAAAAGTGGGCAAAAGATATGAACAGAAGTTTTCAAAAGAAGGTAGACTAATGGCCAACAAACATATGAAAAAATGTTCAACATCTCTAATTATCAGAGAAATGCAAATCAAAACCACAATGAGATATCACTTAAATCCACTGAGAATGGCTTTTATCAAAAAGTCCCAAAACAACAAATATTGGTGTGGATGCGGAGAGATAGGAACATGCATAAACTGCTGGTGGGACTGGCAAAGTAGTACGACCTCTATGGAAAGCAGTATGGAGATACCTCAAAGAACTAAAAGTAGAACTACCATTTGATCAGGGAATCCCACTATTGGGTATTTACCCAAAGGAAAAAAAGACATTCTATAAAAAAGACACCTGCACTCGAATGTTTATAGCAGTACAATTCACAATTGCAAAGATGTAGGAACAACCCAAGTGCCCATCAACACATGAGTGGATTAATAAAATATGGTATATGTATACCATGGAGTACTACTCAGCCATTTAAAAAATGGTGAACTAATACTTCTTGTATTAACCTGGATAGAACTGGAGCCCATTCTTCTAAGTGAAGCATCACAAGAATGGAAAAACAAACAACACATGTACTCACCATTAAATTGGAACTAATCGATCAACATTTATGTGCACATATGGAAATAACATGTATCGGAAATCAAGCAGGTGGGAGGGTGGAGGAGGGGATGGATAAATTAACATCTAACGAGTACAATGCACACTATCTGGGGGACGGGCACATTTATAACTTTGACTCAAATGGTACAAAAGCAATTTATGTAACTAAAACGTCTGTACTCCCGTAATATTCTGAAATTAAAAAAACCAACAAAAAAACCATGAGAATGGCGTCAGCTGATGGGGCATTCAAAATAAAAGTTATCCTATAGAGTTTTAGAAGATATATAATTCACAGTTAATGCAAACTTGCTCAAAAGTGGCATAAATTAACACATGAAGTAAAAGTCAAATATTCAGGAAACTGAGTTCAATTTTGTTCATTTCAATTTAAAAACCATACAGGAATAGCCTATTACATGTTAGGTGCTGATAAGAGTTCAAATATGGTGGTTGAAAGTTACTACATTTTACTTTGATACAGCTATGTAAATTTGGTACATCTCAGTTTCTCCATCTTCAAAATAGAAGCTATTTATATCTCTCCTTCTAAGACAGAAAGAATTATTTAACTTGGAACTTGAATTTTTCATACTAAGTTTGGCAAACAATCCAAGTATCACTTCACATCTTTGACAATACATTTTCTAGTCTTAAGAAGGTGAAACAAATAAATTAGCCACATAGATAATAACATCTTAATAATTAAGATAACAATAATGTTGGTATCTTCTGATAAATAAACATGTTAATTATGTTTATTGGAATTCCTTAAAACTAAAAAATTTATTAGGAATTTCAACAGGATATATTAGAAACTTATTAATAAAATAATTTAATTATAAGAAATTTATAGACCATATTGGAAAAGATTCACATCAAAACAATTTCAAAATAAATTTATAGTTAAACTAAAACGAAGATTTTATGTTAAAGACTTCTAAAATAGCTTTCTGTAATTATTCTTCATTGAATCAAAGTTCTTCCCCTAAACTTTTATTTTACAATGAATTTCTTAAAAAGTATTACATATAGACCAGGCACAGTGGCTCATGCCTTTAATCGTAGCACTTGTGAGGCCAAGGCGGGAGGATTGCTTGAGGCCAGGAGTTCGAGGCCAGCCTGAGCAACATAGTAAGACCCTGTCTCTAAAGAAAATAGAAAAATTGGCTGGGTGTGGTGGCACGTGCCTGTAGTCTCAGCTACTCAGGAGGCTAAGGTGGGAGGATCACTCCAGCCCAGGAGTTTGAGGTTACAGTGAGCTATGATCACACTACTACACTCTAGCCCGGGCAACAGAGTGGAACCCTGTCTCAAAAAAAAAAGTATTACATATAAACTAAGTGTTTGTTTGGGGGATCATTAAACTTCTGAGTCATCAGAAATTCTTAGTAAATGGAACCTAAAAGATTGACCCAAAAGTGAAAATTAATAGAGTTGGACATACAAATTTTCTTGATTACTTTTACAATGATCCTCGGTTGAATTAATGGAAGCAATTGAGAATCTTGTTAGTATTTTCACTATATTTAGCATTTTTTGGTACTGCCTCAGCTACCACTAATCATTAAATTTATATCCAATTCTTTCCCTAATTCTCAAATAGCAACTAACTATATTACACAATTAAACCAAAGATTAAGACTCAATAAAAATCTCCTGAGTCCTGTATATCACTCATGATGTGCGAGGATCTATACTAGGCATATTAATTAATCAAAGCACTAAATGCTGCCAGTTGTGATTCCTAAAGCTTTAGTGTAAAACGTTCAACATTCGCAAATACTTTTGGTTTTCCTATAGTAATTTAAATAAGTGGCTATTTCCATTAAGCAGTGATTATAGAAAAATGGTTTCATAGATGAATTTTCTGCTTTAATTTTACTGGCTTCCTAATTTATGCTAACACTAGAGTGCTTACACAATCTTATAAAGTTATTAATATTAAAATCTAAACTATTAAAAAATGAAACTCAACTAGTGATTATTTGTACATCAATTTGATAGACATGATTTATAATAATAATTGTTTTAAAATTCAGTTTCATCCATAGATTCATGCTTTCAGGATGCTGATATCAAGTATAATTCATGCATTAAATTAGTCCTAGAGACGATTATTTATTTGTCCTACTTCAAATACATAGTAAATTTTATAAAATGTAAATGTAAGATAGATATAGCTCAAAGAAAAACATTTTCCCTATTTTAATGCTGCTAAACACATCAGGAGAAATTATCTATAAAAACTGAATATATTAACCAAAATACATTTTAAAAATAATAAAATAATCTTCTAAGAAATACAGCTTAACTTTAGTTTGGAATATGATCCTTTAAGTCTCATTTGACATACAGTAGTCAAAGTTAGGTCGGGCATGGTGGCTCGTGCCTATAATACTAGCACTGTGGGAGGCCGAGGCTGGAGGTTTGTTTGAGGTCAGAAGTTAGAGACCAGCCTGAGCAACATATGTGCAAAAAAATAGAAAAATTAGCCAGGCATGGTGTCACATGCCTGTAGCCTCAGTTACTTGAGAGGCTGAGGCAGGAGGATCACTTGAGCCCAAAAGTTTGAGGTTACAGTGAGCTATGACCATGCAATTGTACTCTTGCCCAGGCCGCAGAGCAAGACCCTCTGTCAAAAAACAAAAAAGTCAAAGTCAAAATCATAGTACTTTATTTGGGAAATATTGCCAAGAAAGATTTTATAACAAAATCAAAAGTAAGGTCTGAAAAATACATTTTATATCACTAATTACTACATTTTCCTAAGAAGATAACACACAAAAATATTTCATGGGCAGCTACTGAGATTCATTCATTAGATCATTCAATAAAACATTTAACTGAGTACCTTCTATAGATTTTGCAATTAAACTAGCTAAACTAGACACTCTAACTTCTGTGTAGAAACAAGTCTGAAAGACTGAAACATTAAGAAATATTAATAGAAAATAGAAAAAATTTTATCAACTGACTTGCCTCAAAGATATCTGCAATTAATTCTATTTTTGCATTCATAAGAACAGAAATGATTTTTGATCTAATTTTCTGGTTTGGCCAAAGGTTCCTTGGCAAGAATAAAGTGAACTAAAAGCACAAATACTGTTCACAAAGCAGTGGCTTGATCTTCAGGGAATAAGAGAAAGGTTTTAGAGAAGAAAAAGAAAAGTCAAAAACTTTTATAAAATAAAACACCAAGGATTCTGTTATGCATATTTAATTTCAGCAGAATATATTAAATTCATGTATACCAGAATATTGAAAAATAAGACATGTAAACTGCATTCAAAGGACATATTGATGTTATTAAAGGACTTTGAAAAGTGCTAATAGAATCAAGTTGCCAAATGCATGAAAGGCAGTAAAGCAGGGACTCACTGCATTAGTGATCTCAAGAATAATAAAGATTTCACAAAGCTCAGATGCAGTGGTTGTTAGGCAAATTATAGTTGTTAGAGCGCTATATTCACAAAGTCAGGAACATGGGTGGGATTTTTATAAAAACAGCTTCCATTTCTATTACTATTGGCTTATTTATTACATCAGTCATCTATCTTGAAAATACGTACAACTAGCTACACAAGTAAGCTGAACAACACAATAATGTGTTAATATTTTATACAAAATTCATAACTAGTATAAGAATCAATTAATATGCATAATTTACTGCTGATATAATAAAAAGCATCATTTTAATGTATCAAAGTATATATGCCTGTATTTCATGAGCTATGACTGGTGAAACTTCTTTGTCCCTCCTATCCTTCAATCCACCTTGGTAATCAAATTGGGACCCTAAAGCTACCTACTGTGCCATGGAGCATGTCTTTAGTCTGTAGTTTAGCTAAACTAGTTCACAGTATCTTTCATGGAACAACCACAGTCTTTTAAGAAATATTAGCAAATATAATATAACCAAACAAATCTGGGAAAAGATATGTCTATACCTTTCTATTGATTCACAAAGCACATTAATACGTTAAAGGTTCACAAAAAAGAAAGCTTTTAATGTACTGTTTATAATAATTATTTGAACATTGAACATTTTTGTCTGTCATGCTCCCATTAACTTCTCTCAGAGCTGTGTTCCATATAACACCAAAGACCATGACAAAAAATTCAACATGTATTAACAAGTAATAGTCTACAAAAGGAGCACCAAAATCAACATATATATCTTAAAAACTATAAGACAACCTTAATGGGTTGAATTGTATCCCTTCCATCCAAAAGTATGTTGGAGTCCTAACCCCCAATACCTCTGAATGTGGTCTTATTTGAAGACAGGGACTTCATATAGATAATCAAGTCAAAATTCAGATTAGGGTGGGCTCTAATCCAATATGACTGATACCCTTATAAAAAAGGGAAATTTAGACACAGGGAGAGAAAGACATGCATAGAGGGAAGACAATGTGAAGACACAGGGATAATGCTATCTACAGGCCAACCAATACCAGAGGCTACCAGAAGCTAAGAGAGGAATGGAACAGATTCTCCCTCATAGCCCTCGGAAGGAGCCAACTCTGCTGACATCTTGATTTTGGACTTTTCCAGCCTCCACAACTTTGAGACAGTAAGTTTCTGTTTTTCTAAGCCACCCAGTTTGTGGCACTTTGTTATAGTGGCCCTAGGAAACTAATACAAAGTATTAATTACTACATTACTTTATACTCACGTCTACTTTAGTAATAGCAATAATATAAATATTATAGAATAATAAAAGGGAATATAGAATGAGGTCTTCTTTTTTCACTAACTATGACAGTTATCCTTATTAGAAGAAAGTCAATTAAAAAGTACTCTGGGCTCAATCACTTTCCTTGGACTTGCTTTACTATATAGGGTTTATTTACCTACTTCTTTTGCTAAATGTTCTTGATTATAGTACCATTTTCATTCAACTATCTTGCTCCTTTAAAACAAAAAAAATCCTTTCCTACTAAATGATAAAAACAAGGAAAAAATTTGCTCCCACTTTTTCCTTACCTTGCAAATCTGTAAAAGAAGACACAAATGTAAAATTCATGATTATGAATTAACTTAAAATATGAATATATAAAACTATAAATGAAAAAGAAATATTGTAAAAAAAAAAAAAAAAAAAAGGAATTTTACTCTGAAAATAACTTGGGGCCTCAGCCCCAGAAAACTGTTGTCAGGAAAATGAAACAAGGAAATCAATTTAGTATAAGCCTTCTGAGATTCTTTTTGAAACACAGAAGTCAAGAGGTAGAAGAGAAGACAACAGATCTAAAAATATCTCAATTGCTTTATTCCTTCATTCCAAAAATAAGAGACTGTCAAAGACTTACAGACCTCTAGAGGCAAAAAAATGGAAGTCCTCTACCACTGAATGGGATATGTGATGGTTAATTTTATGTGTCAATTTGACTTCCCAGATATTTGGTTAAATATTATTTCTAGGTGGATCTGTGAGGAGATTTATAGATGAGATTAATATTTTAATCAGTAGACTGTGTAAAGCTGATTGCCCTCCCCAATGTGGATGGACTTCATTCGATCTGTTGAAAGCCTAAATAGAATAAAGGCTGAGTAAGAAAGATTTATTTCTCCCTGTCTGACTGTATGCAAGCTGGGACATCGGTCTTCTCTTGCCTTCAGATTTGGACTCAGACTTGGACTTGAATTTATACCATCAGCTCTCCTGATTCTATAGCCTTTGGGCTCGGACTGGACCTATGCCATCTGCACTCCTGATTTCCAGCTTGCCAACTACAGATCTTAGATTTCTCAGCCCCTATAATCATGTGAGCCACATATATGTGTGTAATTTACTATAAGGCATTATACCAATATAGTAACTGTTGTAATATATCTATAATTGGTTCTTTATTTCTCTGGAGAACTCAGGATAGAAGACTTGGTATGCAAATTTCAAGAATTATATTAGACTGGTTTCTTAAAAATGTCCATAATATCCTGTGCTTACCCACACATTTACACTTAACACACTAGATTCTAACTACTCACATATCATCTTCTTAACTAGAGAAAAGGTCTTCAAAGGTAGCAACTTATCATATTTCCCATTGTACAAGTAACTTGTACAATGTTTGGCTAATTGCGATGCTCAATAATTCCTATTGAGTAAATGAATGAACAAGTAACTTGGGTGTTTGTCTAAGTTCCTTATAAATTTCAAGTAGGCTAATGCTAGCTGAAGTCATGTGGTCATTTTATTTTTGGTAGAAACAATAGATGATAATTTTCCTTTGTTTTAGAACAGTTTATGAATAAACATAAATTAACACAATGTTTAGTGAAGAGGCAGACAAGATTATTAATTATAGCTTCTGGTTAACTATACCCTTAAACCGTATTTTGTTCTAGAACACAGATAATCTAAGTCAAACCTTTTTCTCTCTAAGAGTAACCTATATTATATGACACAGAATCTAAGCTTTAAATGTACTGGGTTCTAGTCACGTATAAAGCATTGGACTTGTCATAGAATATCATAAAACTATTTGAAAATCAATTATATGATTGAACTTCAAACAGGGTAGAGGTGAATGAAGAATGAACAGTCTGCCATAAAGTCAGAGAAAAAAAACAAAAGCCCTCCATATAGTCACATAAAATGGATTCGATATGCATGAAGAACTTCTGAGAAAGAGAATTCACAAAGTATGAATTAGGAAATATAAGCTCCCAAAGATAAGACAATAAGGTCTGTGCTTCTAAAACATGGGTAGAGTGCTTATTCAAATTTCATGTGTTCTGAGACAAATTCAGCTGAAATGAAAAAAAAAATGTATATTTGTCATTTCTGACTATGTAATTTTTCTATAAAGGATAATTGTAAATTACCTAAGCTAGGTTAATATGGTTTTAAACTCACTTTTGTTTTTATATGTTTATCACATATAAAGAACAACAAGAAATTCTCTTTCTACTTGCTACAGTTTGATTTTTTTTGTCTCTGAGAAACTATAAGAAATTTATTCCCAATTTTAAACCAAAATATTCCCCAATAATTTGAAAGTAGTGAATATTTAGTTTTCCAGTAGAAAATATTTTTTATAACTTTATGATCCTCAGAAATCTTAAAAACAAGATAAACTGCATGCTTTGCATTGGTTAATTAAATTCAGGAAAGAAAAATGACAAGCAGCAATTTGTGAAATGTATGTTTACTTTGGTATATTTTTCTCTTTGCAAGGTTACTATTAAAGAAATGATTTAATGTTCACCTTTAGTTGTAGTGCCTTCTCTAAGTTTTCAATCTTTCTTTCAGCTTTTCTCAGCTTCCTTAGCTCCTCTGAGTCTCTGAAAGGGCTCTTTGGGGACAAAGACCTTGAACGTTTCACAGGTGGTTCCTCGAGAATAAAACAAGGACATGGTTGAACTAGTTGGAACACCGGATTATGAAAGACATGCAAAATTAAAGAACAAGTAATTTTGAATACTAATAATGAATTATAAAAAAAAAAAAACCCTGCATGGAATACCAGAGAAATAACAAGCGGAATTACCACAGTGCTACCGCTAAAGGTTTCTCTGTGACTCGTTAATGAGAATATTCATTTACATTTACATTGTTTCTTTCAGAATAATGATGTCCCATTAGGGAAGACTAAAGGGTTATAGACTCAGAAATGCAAGAAACCTCATTACAAAGGAGGGGATAGAGGCTGGTCTAATTGCTCTATAAGGGTCCAAGGTTACACTTGATAGGACAACCAGAAACAAGAGGGAAAGGATTTTTTTCCCTTTGAAATAGTTTAACACACTGTGAAGTTGAAGGAACAATATGCTTGAGGAATATAAATACAACAGACAGTAGATCTTATATCATAATGACCATATGGTCATTAACTATAATGTGCCTAACTAGAGACAAGAATGTGTTTATATTATGTACAGCTTCATATACCAATCTGGAGAAGGAATATGTGAAAGCAACTATTATGCTGGGCAACATAGTGTTCATCCTTATCGCATGTCCTTACAAAAAGGAAAGAAAATTTTGGCCTAAAATACCCCCCTTCTTTTCTGGACTTTCATTAAAAGCAGAGACATGTCAAAGCAGTGCTTTTTTAAACTTCAGCAATACAGCAAGCAACCAAATTAGGCCCTAGAATGTTCTATCTTGATGTTAGGATTTTTTTTCATTTAAATAAAGCTCAATGTTTGTGAAACTACTTCAAAATAGCAAGAAATGTATAATGCAGTTATGTTTTAACAAATAAATAAATAAAGCTTATTCTTCTGAAAATTACTAATAATTTTGGAGAGTGAATTAGAGTATCACAGAAATATGGGTTTAATTTTAAATTCTTCCTTTATTAAGATAGTTTGTTCTACTCAAAAGAAAAAATGGAAAGAATCAAAAACAATTATCTTGAAAACATGATTTTCTATTTATAAAAAACATTATTCCTCTATTGCTGAAGTAACAAGTATGAGAAAAATGTTAAAACTCTTACTTTTAGAAAATATTATTTAAATTTATCTAGAAATAACATAGTCATAAACATGATATTATGGGATTTTTATATTAGTAACTCTGTATAAACTTTTGCAGCATAACACAAATATATAATGAATACTAAAAAGAGGTGAGACATTAATAAATGAAAAACATGCTATGCCCAATTTGTTTATTTACTAGAAAATTGAGTAAATGACATACCATTTTAAAATGAATTTTTAACCAGATAAGTTAATAGCATATCAGATAGATGAGGAACACTTAGCAAAACTTTTTAATATAAGAATATTAATTTACTGGCAAAACGGGTATACTAATAATAATATATTTAATTAATTAATTTGGCAATATAACTCAGCTTTTAAAAAGGAAAAACTCCCTACTCCTAACAGGTATTTTATCAAGAGTTTGGCACATAATATTTTTCAAAAGATTCCAGAATTATAAACAGAGAAGTAAATGCTGCCGTTTTGTTTTTTAACCTCATCTCTTGCCTTGCCAGGTTCACCCTGGCAAATTCATAAAATGACAAAATGTTCCAACCTTATGTTTTGCTTCAACACTTGTCATGATGCTCTTCTCTGAGAAACTCTTGTTTATAGATACGTTCTCTGACAGTTTTTCATTTGCTATTTTCAGTTTCTCCTGTAAGTACTCAATTTCAGACTTCTGGGATACCATTAATGTTTCTAAGCTTGATAAGGATGGCCGTTGAGATACCTGTTAAAAAAGTTACATATAAATATATATGTATGTTTATATCTTATATTCTTTACAAAATATATGCAAATATTTGTATATAATATTACATCAAAGAAATTTTATTTTAACAATAAATTATAAACCAGCATTAGTTAAAATTTATTCTAATAGAATGGCATTTTTCAATAAAATAACCAAGAGTCTATATAAATATTTTCACAAATAATGTCACATCAATTTGCCGGGGAAAAAATTTAAAGCATAGCTCCATGATACATACTACTCATCTATAAATTAATCATTTTAATTTTATGATTATATATATATGTATTTCCTCACAAAATACTCTATCCACTATGGGATATCAAGAGTCATACAATATCATCATATATAAACCTGGCAAAAGGACACCAATAGCACTACACCAATTAGCATTTAATGTATCGCAACTTAGTAACCACTCCTCAAAGAATACTGATGCTTTTAAAAGCCAATACGATATACAACATTTTGTTTTGAAATTTATTAATGTGTCAGATAAACTGCTAATGGTAAGCCCCACATTTTAACAAAATAAGTCATAGGAAAATTATTTTTGTAGGAAACCTGTTCATAAAAACTAGTATTCTGCAAAATCTACTATCATCTCCACTAAATGTACTTGAGACCATTAAAACCCATGCATACATGCTATTTCAAATTATCATTTCATTTACAAAAAACAAAAACACTGAATTGTAGTGAAAACAATGTCTTTGCTGATGTACTGGCAAAGGAATGTCAAATCTTATGACTCTAATATTATCAATATGGTTCTAGTAACCCTGAAAATATTCTCATTTAAACTTATGGAGAACCTCATCTTTCTTCCCAAATGATATTTCTAACGACAATGAGAAAAAATATATATGTTTAACTTTTTTTTAACCAACAATGGGAAATACCACCTTTTCTAATTTTGTCTGCTTTTTTGTTCTTTGGGGGGATAGGCAAAATTTTCCTAATTCTAACCTATAATTTTCATGATAAGAGGCATCATCTTTAATTTATGCTATTATACTTTACTCATATTTAAATCACTTGATTTGTTTCCTAGCCTTTACTCTATTATACTATTAAATGTTTTCCTCAAAGTTTTGTTTATATTGTGGTTACCACACTTAAAATATATTACTTACTTCATTACCTTGCTTTCAACACCAAATTAAAATACTTCAAGCATTCATCTTCCAGTAAGCCTAAATGATTTTGCCCTTTTCTTTCCTCCTCCCTTTTAATCATTGTACAGCTCTTACTTCTTCTTTCTCCTATTTTATAATCGAATTTATGATGTTTATAAATATTTCCTTTGATCAGGCTGCCAAGCTAAACAACTTTCAAAGGCTACCTACTCTTGTCTAGGTTTCCTTTAATAAAATTATGAAGGATATATTATCACCCTATCATTTACCAAATAAATTTTGAATAATTTGTTCAAGGTCAAACAAAAATTTAGAATAAAACAGAAAAAATAATTTTTGTTTTATTGATATATCCAATAAACAAGCCTGTGCTCTTTAATAAATGAATTTTCTAAGTCATCACTTGATAATGCTATAGCTCAGAATACAAAAAACTAACATTCATTCCAGAAGTTGCAATAATAAATAACTCAAATATTAATGGAGGCATTAAAAACTGCTCCAAAAGTAGATGCTGTCACTATAATAATGGACTTATTTCTAATGTATTTGTTAATATTATGAATATTAATGATATTATTTCTAACAATAAAGGATATTTAGAAAGCATTCCTTTAAAATCCTCAATAAAAAATAACAGCTCTTCGGAATTAAAATACTGTGAAAGTAATGATAACTCAAATTCACATAGAAGCCAAAAAGATAATATAAATAAGTAAAAGGTGTTGTGTTTCATGTGTTTTAAAATAACAGCTTTAGATTTCATCCAACAGAAGCACTTTGTATATATATTAAACCACACAGATATGTTCCTCCCTTTCAAAAAGTAACATATACATGTTCCCATTTTCTTTAAATGTGGTTTTCTCTCCTTGCCTTTTATCACTTTCGCTAGAGATGTATTCACAAGAAGGATTTCACATTTCTCTTAATACCACTATTTTTTACAAGTATAAACAAAATGAATTATCAACACTCAGCCTCACTGTCGAAGAGTAAGGAGGGTATTTGTGGCACTTGCTACTCAACTACAGACAACTGTTCTCATAGAAGAATGTGGCCCACTCTTGCTAAATCTACTAATGTTTCAAGAGAAGCAAGGAATTAGATTTCTAAGGGAATTGTCCAAATATTTAAATGTTGATTGGACCCAGTTTATGACCCCTGTTCTTTGAGAACATGGTGGTGGAAGTACAATCTGCTATAAATTTTCTAGGGGAATTTGGAAATATGCATCAATGCCCATAAAAATATGCCTAGCCTATGACTTACCATTTTATTATAATCATAATGAGGGCTGATATGGAAAGATATATATGTGAGATATATATATATATAAAATTAAGTGAGAAAAGCAGGATACAAAAGGGTATGTTATACTACATAGAAATAGATTTCACCAAACATGCACAGGGGGAAAAAGCCAAACAACCTTGAAATGGTATAGCGTTATTTCTAAGCAGTGAATTATTTTCTTCATATTTATCTGAATTTCCTTATATTTTTTACAATGAGCATGTCACTAAATGTTTTTCAAAATATAGATATTTATTTTTTTCTGCAAATAAAATGAATAAAAGTTCAATGTAAAATTTTCAGTATAGGTAGGAGAAATATAAATGAAAATCTCTTCATAATCTCATCCCTACGAGTTCCTAGTGGTAAGTTTGGGATATATATCCCAGACTTAAAAAAAAA
This sequence comes from Propithecus perrieri, assembly GCA_963574695.1. Taxonomy (NCBI): domain Eukaryota; kingdom Metazoa; phylum Chordata; class Mammalia; order Primates; family Indriidae; genus Propithecus; species Propithecus perrieri. Next base: position 12,065 of record CAUYRB010025374.1, on the reverse strand, counting down.
ATAATTCTGTCCTTTAACCTACTTTTTAAATTAATAGATTTTATTTTTATAATAGTTTTATATGTACAGAAAAACTGAGCAGATACCACACCTCCTGGTTTCCCCTATTATTAACATCGTAAGTTAGTATGGCACATTTTTTATAATTAATGAGCCAATAGTCATACATTATCATTAACTAAGAACAGATTTCCTGAGTTTTTACCTAATGTCCTTTCTCTGTTTCAGGATCTCATATAGGATACATTACACTTAGTTGTCATACCTCCTTGGGCTCCTCTTAGCTGTGACAGTTTCTCATACTTTCTTTGACAGTTTTTTGTAGGATGCCCCTCCTTTGGAATTTGTCTGATTTTTTTTTCATGATTATACTGGGGTTATAAGTTTTAAGGAGGAAGATCATAGTGATAAAGTGCCATTTTCATCACATCATATCAAGGGCACATACTATCAACATGATTTGGCACAGTTGATATTGACCAAGATCACCTAGCTGAAGCAGTTTTTGTTAGGTTACTCCACTGTAAAGTTACTTTTTGTCCCCAGCCATACTGTACTTTTAATCTGCTTTTTAAATCTTAATAATCATAAATATATATATACATAATTATTATATGTATAAGAATATACGTGAGTATATATATATATTCTCATATATCCTTCCATATCCTTATCATTTTTAAGGGCTGTTTTACAAGTGTAGCAAAATCAAGTTAACCAATCCCTTCTCTATGGATGTAATCCTATTATCCTTACAATCCTTGAATCTTTGAAAAGTTAACTTTTCTTACTAATAATTATTAGTATTTTATAAATAAATTTTTTCTCTAATATTAAAAAATCTTTTGCTCCTTTTAGCTGTCAGTCTTGGAATATAATTGTTTGGTGCTAGGCATGGTTAACCTCATGAGAAATGATCAGTGGACTCTATGTCTAAAGGTCCCAGTCAGAAATAATCTCTTTAAATTGCCATTATTAATACAAAACTTTTTTTCACATTGACCCACAGAATATATTTTGCTTGAAAAGTTCTATAGAACATATAGAACAAAAAGGTTGGGAGCCTCTAAGTGTTGTGCCAATTATTATATTAAAAATTATATAGCTTAAATATTCAATTATGTTACATTAAATCCAAATAACATTGTATGGCATTATTACAATGGAAACTGATTGAATATTGTCTGATAGATAGAAAATTGGTTCACAGCTATAATAACTACAAAGAATTTTAAGTTAAATTGCTTTATTAGTTTTAACCAAATATATTTCTTTTCTACTATATTGAAATAACTAGCATTTAGTAAAAAAAGTATTTATTTTCTAGTTCTTCCTAAGCATTTTACATATATTATCTCACTTATTTAAGAAATTTATAAATTCCAAACCTGTCAACACATACCAGCCTACTGCAAAACGAAAACATTTAAAAAGGACATGATACTTCAGCACAAGAAATAGTTCCTTCTAAAACAATCTCTCACTGGAAATCAGGTATAGGTCAAACATATGTGTGTGAGTGTGTGTGTATAAAATATCTAACACTTACATAAATATCAGACAAACTGACTACTTAAATGACTGTTCTCTTAAAACCAACTCAAATCCTCTTGGAAAATGACAGTAAAAAATTGTGTGTGTGTGTGTGTGCACGTGCGCGTGTGTGTGTGTGTGAGATTTTCTTCCCATGAAATGCCTGAATCTCTGTTGAAACTTGGCATTATATTTAAAATCAATATTAGAAATGCAGAAATGCATCTATTATCAATTCATAAAAATTTTTAGCTGAATTATCCATAACCTGCAAATGAATGACTTTAATATTAGCCATATATTCTTGGAAAAAAAGAGAAAAGAAAAATAATATCAATTCAATATGATATCACAAATCAAAATAGTCTTATAATAAAAGTCAACAAATGGAATTAAGTGTACTAATTTAAACTTATACCACACTTTTAGAAAAACCACTAAACTGAGTAATAAATGTCTAAGATCAATAAATTCAGCTAGCATTCTTTTAAAATATATAAATATTTGCATTTCTTCCATCTACTCGCTTTTA
>CAUYRB010025374.1:0-7500 GCA_963574695.1 Propithecus perrieri | reverse complement strand
AAATTTCTAGATTTTAATATCTTAGGCTGTTTCATTTTGCTTAGAACTTAAAGTATGCTTAAAATATCAGAATATCTATTGGCAGCACTTTTTTCAAAGCAGAAATAGTTTATTTTTCATGGAGAATAGTGGAATTGCATGATTACAATGAGTTCAAATTTTGTGACTATAATAAACAAAGAGCTTTAGAAAAAAGATTTATAATTAAGACTTACAAAAGATAAAGACTTCAAATTTTTCTTTTAAATAAAAAAGTTCTTCATTTATCAAGGCTAAAACTTATGTCATTACATTATATTTTATTAAGTTGTTTTCTCCTGAAGGTTGATTAAATATGAAACTATCAAGAGATCAGTTCCCTTATACTTGTGTGGCTATGTCTACACATACAACTGAATTAAAAATATAAATTACAGAATATAATTAAATCAAGCAACAAATTACAAGGCAGTTTTCATTTAAAATAATGTTGTAAAATAAATCGAGTCAACTTTTCAAAATGAGTTTACATATATATAAATCTGAAACTAGTTAAGTGTGAAAATAAGATGGTGATAAGTATCATTTAAAAGTACTTTATATACAACACCTTGTCCTAACATATTAAAAATTATTTTGACCTTGTAACAGTAAAATACCTAGAGAAAGTATAAGACTGATAATCTTCTGTGTGGAAAATATGAAAAAAAGTAAAAATTAAAAAAGCAAATAAAAGCAAGCCAATCATTAACTCTGGCACAATATTTCCCAATTACAGTATGACAAAGGTTAACTGCACTCTGAGACCAAAGTTAAGGTACTACAATCGGATCTCCCTGCCACCAGAGAAATTAAAATGTTACTTGGTGCTAATTAGTCACTATCAATAACAGACCTCTGACTGGCAAGAAACAAAGCTAGCTACCTCTTTCATTTTTTTTTCTCTTTTGCTGTGCTAGAAAATTGTACAAAATCAATCTAGCACTATTAAAGAAAAGAACTCTTTAGTCCACATGCAAGTATTCCACATCACAATTAGATATTCCCTTCTAAACGTTAACTCTTCACTGTTCCTACTTCCCACTTCCTGGAATTGTTATATCAAAGAATTTTGCCCTGTTACCACTATTTGCCTGGAATTCACTAGAACTAATCTCATTATGCCTTTTATACCTATTGATGTGAGTCACTAAAAGAGCTCCAATTCCCACATTAATTCTTATAGAATTGTCATTCTCTTGTGCTACATAGGAATTATTTTTTAAAAAAATAAAACATAGAAACTCAGAAAAAATGAACAAGAAGCTTACAGATTTAAAGTCAAACTAAACAGACAGATTTGGAAAGAACCAAATACACAGCTAAATAATTTACTGCCACCCCTCACTCTATTCTCTATCTTACCATTCACTATTAGACATGGTTTGAACTTCTCATTCTCTCCTCCATGTCCACTCACTTCTTCCATATTTTCCACTGTGCTGTGTCTCTGCACTGCATTCTGAGTAATTTCACCAGCTTTATACTCTAATTTTCTAACTCTTTCATTCACTCAATAACTCATAGTACAAGGCTATTCTTATTAACAAAACTAGATACAGGCAGTACAAGACAGCTATGCGACAGACCAATTTTATTCATAAATAAAGATTAAAAACAAACAGACAAAGTAAGAGTAAAATGAATGAAGCAGTATTTAAAAAGGTTGGAAATGCCCAGATATGAAAAGATAGAACATTTTATAAAATTTATGACCCATTCATATTAGTTTATCAGGCTTGTTAACCTGATAAAAGGGTACCTGTAAGAAACTATGGCTAACGTCATTCATAACAATGAAATATTAGAAATCTCTTTTAAATTAGGAACGAGACAATGATACCCACTCTAACCACTTCCACTGAACATTCGTCTGGTAAAATGTATAAAGATTAGTATAACATACTAAGATTTTTAAGAAAGAAAACTGCCATCATTTACAGACTACACAGAAAACTCAGACAAATGTACAACAATAACAGGATTAATAAAAGATTAGCAAGGTGGCTAGATATAAGATAAACATTTAAAAATCAATTTCATTTCTATGAACAAGAAACAAAATGTAATAAAATGCAGATAGCTAAAATACCAACAATAAAGTAAGCTACTTGGAAATAAATCTAATAAGAGGCATGTAAAACCTCTATGGATAAAACTACAAAACTTTATTTAAATATATTAAAGAAGAGCTAAATTAAAGGAGACATAGCATATTCATGCACAGGAAGATTTAAAATGGTAAGGATGTCAGTTCTGCTCAAACTAATCCCCAAAAAGTTTTTCAGGGAACTTGATAGCTGGTTACAATATTACATTGAAGACCAAATGATCAACACTATCAAAAACACTGGTGAAAAAGAATAAGGTGATGAGACTTGTCATATCAGTTACCAAGACTCATTAGAAAGCTGTAATAATAAATGCAGGGCTATTGTTTACAAGATTAAAAAATGACCAATGTAAATAAAAAAGAGACCAGAAATGGACCCATATATAGATGCAATAAAAAAATGTCAGAGGTGGCACTGTAGATCACTGAGAAAAAGAGATTATTAACACAATAAATAGTGTTGAGAGAAAAAGATATCCAGATTTTAAACAAATTAAACTGAGTTTTATACCAAGCACAAAAATCAATTTAAGGTAAAATTTCTTATGCAAAATATAATACACCAACTGTAAGAAAAAATATTGAGAAACTGAATTCTATTAAAATTAATAACTTCATTTTTCAAAAGATATCATAAAATAAGTAAAAAAGAAAAAACAAAAATAAGAAGATATTTGCGACACTTATAACTGATAGCTGAGACTGCCAGCTGATGTCTAAATCCACCTCCTCCCTTTGGAAATGGGCATATATTTCCCAATGTTCTTTGCAATTATGTAACATGTGGATAGAGAATTGAGTTCTGGCCAATGTTATGCCGGCAAAAGTGATATGTACCATTTCTAAGCCTGACACACAATACCTTCTAAATGTGATTCTCTAGGCTTTTTTCCCCTCTGGCTGGCTGGAGTAGAGATGACCCCAGGACAACATAGCCATGTTTAAAGGTAGTGGATCCACATGATGAAAGAAGCCTAGGTGTCTAAATCACTGCTTAGAAGTTGAAGGCCCAAGTAATATCTGCAGTGGATTATTATGTAACAAGTCACATAGATTTGGGGTTATGTATTTCAGAAGCTGACATTATGTTAAATAATATAATAACCAACAAAAGATTAGTATCCGAAATAAAGAACTTCAACAAAAAGACAAACATTCTAATAAATTTTGGGCATGAAACACAGAAATTTCACATAAGGTAAACATAAGATGCTCAAGATCATTAGCAATCAAAGAAGTACAAAATTAAAGCAGAATGAGATATCATTTTATCCTTTTTAAGAATACAACTAAGAAGTCTAAATTTGAGACAGCCACCTAGGCAAAAAATTTGCCTGTGACAGGCAATTTCACCCTCAGCAATAAATCCTAGAGAAAGTCTTAACATGTGAGTCAGAAGACATGTATTACAAAGTTTATAGCAGCAATGTGTAAAAATTGAAATACGAAAAACCAAAAAATTAATTTATAAAGGATTGCTGAGTTGTCTTAGTCTGTTATGCTAAATAATACAATATTTAACCTGTGCCTGTTGAGGGATGCTTCCTGGTTCACAGCACTGTCTTGCTGTGTCCTCACATGGTGGAAGGGTGAGGGGTCTGTCTCAGGCATCTTTTATACGAGCACTAATCCCATTCATGAGAGTGGAGGCTCCCAATGTCACGAATCCAAATATCCCCTAAACGTTCTAAACTTCTAATATCCCCACATTAGGGGGGTTTCAAAATATGAATTTGTGGGGGGGAGGACAAAAAAAGCAGACTATAGCATAAATAAATTGCAGTTTATTCATACAATAGGCTGTTGTATAGAAGGGGAAAATAATTATAGCTACACTCAATAGCAATGAATTCTCTTACAAAAATAAAGTTCAAAATGAAAGAACTCATGGCAGAGTATAATATATGTAAATGATAAGATTTTTAAGGTTTAAATAAAAGCAATGCAAAATAATATGTTATTTAAGAAAAGATAGTTTTAATAGGCAGGAATTAATAAACACAAAATCCAAAGAAGTGATTATCTTCAGGGAAAAAAGTAAGATGGGATCAGTGAAGAGCCATAGGTATCATCAAGAGTATTGGTGATAGTTACTAGTGGGTACACAGATATTACATTTATTCTTTTGTAGGTTTCATGTATTTTGTAATAAAAATTCTTAAAAACAAAGTGAGAACACAAGGGAAAACAACATAAAGAAAATTCTCTCCAACTGAGGAAATAAAGGAATAGAGAATAACCATGAAAAGAAATAAAAATAAACTAGTCTATGGTTAAAATTTGTAACTCTGTTCTTATGGTCCTGCCATTAGCCACATGGTGTGTAGCTCATTCACAGATAAATATAGTAAATTTAAGGCTTAGGTTTCTCCCTTGTCCTCAACTGCAAGATATTCCTCCAAGGTAATAAACTGAGAACTTCTGCATGAAAAAGATAAACAATCAGTTTGAGATAAGAATAGGCAGTTACTCAGAATTCAGCTAGTTAAGAGAATGGAGCTAAGAAATCAAAGGTCATAGGTTTCAATCCCATGTGAACCAATTAGCTTTGCCCTTTTTGATGGCAAAGACTATCAGTTAGCTCACCAACAATTCAGATTATAAGTAAGATCAGGAGAAAGAAAAGATAAATCACCACCAATACAAGGAAAAAAATCTCAAATTTACCAACACGAGATAAGAAGTGTCTTTTATATAATAATTAAAAGGACGGCCTTACAAAAATTAACAGGAAGATATCTAATCCCAGAATTTCCTAGTAGCAGTTAAAGATCGATCCCATGAGTTCTATTTTGCACAACTTCTGAAAAGAGCTGAACAGATGGAAAAGAGATGTAAATCTTTCTCTTTCAAAATTGCTTTGAGAATCTGCTTTTACGGAGTTCTGAGTGAACAGCAAGAGAACAAGCTTCAGGCCTCAGTCATATCTTGAGAACAGAGTCAGATCTCCTGTGATAATCCCGTCTCCAAGGAAAGGCAGGGAAGCCAACTCTTAGACTTTAATATCCTGCCGCCAGAAGAAAGTAAGGAGAGGATACAGCAGTTTCTCACAGCCACTTCTGTTATCAACTGACATTAATCACTATTTTTTTCCTTTCTCTCTGTCCCCATAAAATCAGCAAGCCACTGGTCCTGACACCCTCTCCCCACTCCTTTCTTTGGGATGCCACACTATCTCCCTGCTCTTCCTCTCTTTTTTCTCTCTCTTTCTAAGAAGATAAAATAAACTTTTTTACTTTTATATATCCTAACCTCTGCATGAGAAATTTTTCTCCACCTGCACTATGAACACCCACTAAGTTTTCCAGTTTTACATTTTGTGGGCCACATGGGGAAGGCAAGTCACAGGGAGACTGAAACTGAGTCACTTTTTTGCCTTCACACAGGAAGAAGTCACTTTTCTTCCGAGAGGGGACTGTTTCATTTTTCTACCTCCAGGAGGGGAGCTGCTTTGGTCTTAGTACTGCTCCCTCCTCTGCCACAGTTTCTAGGACATCTTTCTCAGTGCCTTTAATATCATTTGGAATTTGTTAAGTCTCTTGGTCCCTAGAAACTTTGGGAATGGTCATATGCATTAGGGGTAAAAAGGGAGAATGGGACTGACAGCAGCCCTCGGAACAGAAAAATCTTTTCAAATAGTGGCTGCTGCTATAAAAGAGTTTCTCCAGGGACAAAGTTACTCAAAAGGCCCAAGCAAGAAGACACCAAGACCACTGAGCCCTGCCTCCACTACAACTCTGGTAACTACAATGGTAGGTTTATTGGGATGTAACCCTATTGTAAGTTGAGGAGCATCTGTAATTACATTCAGTGTATATGAATTAAGTTCTCAAATTAAAAGGAATAGAATGGATTTTAAAATCATAACTCACCTATATGGTATCTACTAGAGACATACTTAAGATTAAAGATACAAATATGTTGAATGTAGTAGCATGGCAAAAGATACAACATGCAAACAGTTACCAAAAGAAAGCTGGGGTGGCAATACTAATATTAGACAAAATAGACTTTAAGACAGAAAAATGTCACTATAGATAAAGAACATTTTGTAATGATAAGAGGGGTCAATTCACTGGGAAAAATTAACAATTATAAATATATATGCACTGAATAACAGAGTCTCAAAATATGGAAAGCAAAAACTGATAGAATTAAAGAGAGAAACAGACAATAATAATGGATAAAACAGCTAGAAAGAAAATCAGCAAGTATATAGAAGACTCGAAGAACACTACAAGCCCATTAGACCTTAAAAAAAGGTATAGAACTAAAAGAGAAAATAGACAAATCTATGAGTACAGATAGAACAAGCAGAGATAATCTACACAGATAGAGAAAGCCTGAACAACACTATCAACACATTTGACCTAAATGACATTTATAGAATATTCTACCCACAAAAGTAAAATACATATTCTATTTAAGAATTCAGTAAATGAGTACATCAGACTACCGCAACAGAAGAGAGATTGAGTGAACTTAAGAAAACATCAAAAAAAAAAAAAAAAATCAATGTTGAAGCAAGGAGGAAAAAAATCCTTAAAGATATAAAAAAGAGCTCAAGAGATAAGTGGAATGCAATAAAATGTGTATAATATGTGTATAACTGGAATCCCATAAGGACAGGAGAGAAAGAATGTACAGAAGCCATATTCGAAGGCATTTTTACCAAGTGTTTTCTAACAATATTGAAAACCATAAGCCTCAGATGAAAAAACCTCTTCATACCCCAAATCAGGAAAAACAGAAACACCACCACACTTAAACAAGTCATATAAAAACTGCTGCAAAACAAAAATAAAGAGAAACTATAAAAAGTAAACAGACAATGGACACATTACCCTCAAAGGATCAAAAATAAGATAGAGATAGGACTTCTCAATACAAAATACAGAGGCCAGAAGACAAGGCAGATTATCTTTAAAATGAATAAAGAAAAGAGACTGCCAATCAACAATTCTATCCATCTGGAAAATACCCTTCAGAAATGAAGGCAAAAGAAAGACATTCTCCACTAAATACAAAATGAGAGAATTGATTGTGAGCAGACACCCACTAAAAGAAATAAAGGGGGTGCTTAAGGCAAAAGGCAAAAGATACTAGAGAGAAACATGCAATAAAGAGTGAAAAAAACAATAGATTGTTTAATTTCCATGACTTTGTGAGGTGGCGAGTATTTCTGTTGGAATTGAACTCTAATTTTAAGCCACTTTGGTCTGAGAAAGTACACGGTATAATTTCTATTTTTCTGAATTTGTTGAGGTCTGATTTGTGGCCTAGTATGTGGTCAATTTTGGAGAAAGTTCCATGGGCTGATGAGAAGAATGTAAATTCAGCTTTATTTGGGTGGAATGTTCTGTAGAGAT
>CAUYRB010025372.1:0-38527 GCA_963574695.1 Propithecus perrieri | reverse complement strand
AACTAAAAATAGAAAAATTAGCCGGGCATGGTGGTGCATGCCTGTAGTTCCAGCTACTCGGCAGGCTGAGGCGGGAGGATCGCTTGAGCCCAGGAGTTTGAGGTTGCTGTGAGCTAGGCTGACGCCACGGCACTCTAGCCCGGGCAAAAGAGTGAGACTCTGTCTCAAAAAAAAAAAAAATAAAAACCCATGTGGGGCCAGGCGTCGTGGTTCACGCCTGTGATCCCAGCACTCGGGGAGGCCAAAGCGGGAGGATCGCTTGAGGTCCAGAGTTCGAGACCAGCCTGAGCAAGAGCAAGACCCCGTCTCTACTAAAAATAGAAAAACTAGCCGGGCGTGGTGGCGTACACCTGTAGTCCCAGCTACTCGGGAGGCTGAGGCCGGAGGATCACTTGAGCCCAGGAGTTGGAGGTTGCTGTGAGCTAGGCTGACCTCATGGCACTCTAGCCTGGGTGACAGAGCAAGACTCTGTCTCAAAAAATAAAAAAATAAGAAATAAAAATAAAAGTAAAAACCCATGTGGACCCAGCCCAGCCAGGAGGGACCCAGATGTGGCCCACAGGCCTCTCTGAAAATCAGACAAAAGTCTCAAAACTTCTCCCCAAACCTCTCCTCTGTCCCCAATACTATTCAAAGCCCCGACTCCCCACTGCTGAACTTTTAGCTCTTCCTCACGCCACAGTTTGGTTTCCTCTGAGCCCTCCCCACATGCTGTTCCCTCTCCAGGGAACACTCCTCCCCTTCTGCAGCCCCCTCATCTTGCACGCGCTGGCTTCAGCGCTGCCTGCTCAGCAAGCCCTGCCTGACCTCCCCGTGGGGTCTGGGCTCCCACAGCGCCTTGAACTCGCCCCACCGCGGCTCTGCCGGCAGGGCCGTCATCACCTGCATGTCCGTCTCGCCCCCAGACCACGAATCTCCCAAAGGCAAGAAGTGTGTTGGGCATCAGCCCAGACCAAGCACACAGTAAGTGCTCACTAGATGCTTCTCACGTGACTGAGTGAGGCACGAGATCCCAATGTCCCCCTACTGATATCCCCCTACCTGAAAAAGAAAATCAAACAGACAGATGTGCTTAATTTAAGGCTTAGAAAAAGTCATACCCGGAACCCTAGAAACTCGGTTGCCAGGTGGCCTCTGTGCCCATCGCAGCCAGGACCTCCCCTGCCCAGGGCTCAGGTAGTCACTGTCCCATTTTACAGAAGAGGAAGCTCAGGCTCAGAGTGGGGACGTGCCTGGGGCCGGCTTAACCGCCAGCCACCCTGCGGTGTGCAGGGAATGAGGACGTCCCCGTCCTCGCCTCCCTGCCCCCCCCTGGCCCCAGTGGCCTTGGCGGCCTCACCATGTCGATGACCATCTTGCGCAGGCTCTGCCGCTGGCGCTTGGTGAGGTTCCGGAAGATGTCACAGTTCTCTGCCTGCAATAGCTTGAAGCCCACCGCCAGGTGGTGGTTCTCCAGCACTGACGCGTCATTGTACATCAGCGCCAGCTCCGAGTCTGCGGGGCAAGCCAAGAGCCTCAAGTCCTGCCCGCCCAACCCGTGTCACCCAAATGCAGCTTTTGGGAATCCTTGGCGAACTCCTACCCATGCGTTGAAGGCCCTACCATAATGCGCCCTCCTCCAAGAAGCCACCCATGTCCCAGGGTTGGGGGTGTCTGTGTTCAGCTGTGCCTATGCAAGACTGAGGACAACTCCTAGGGACGACCATGGCAGGAGACAGTGCGTGCTGAGTGTTGGCTGAATGAATAAGTGACACTTCCTCTCACTGTACTCTACGTCTGAGCGAGGGTGCTTCACTCTCACCCCCAGCACTCCGGTGCTTGTACACAAAAGGTGCCCAATAATTGCTTATCGACTGAGTTTTTCAGACTCCTTGAAGGATTCTAAACTTTCAGATCTTGGTGGACCCAGATCAGTTCTGGCACAGCTTGCTATTCTCTCACTTATTGAGCACCTACTGTGTACCGGGCTCGCTCTGAGCACCTGAAGGGAGGGAAGTCTCTCACCACCATTTCACAGATGGGGAGACTAGGCTGAGGGCAGAGACTGGGCCTGCCTGAGGTCACATGGGGGACAGGGCGGAGGCAGGGCCCCGTGCGCCCCACCCCGACTCACTGGTGTTAATCAGAAACTGGTTGGAGACGCCGGGATGGTCCACGTCGTGGATGGCACTTGCAAAGATGGCGGCCAGGATTTCCAGGTCTGTGAACACAGCCTGAGCGGGCCGGGGCAGGACAGGTGAGGGCCAGGCTCTCCGCACCCCGCACCCGCCCCGCTGCCCGCGGCTGTCACACGGTACCTCGAGGGCGGGTGTAGCCAACAGTACGTGTGTGGACTGGGCCACGTCAGCAGCATGTAGGCTGTTGTGATAGGCCACGTCGGCGTGGTAGTGACCCTCCAGGGTCAGCAGGTAGGTGACCAGCGTGTCTGCTGGGATCTGGAATGTCTTGAGCAGATCCCGCTCCTGGTCCATCACAGGCCCCTGGTCAGGGCCTTGGCCTTGGGGCTGCAGCACACACTGTTCTGCTGCTTCTCTCTTCTGAACCCCCATCCACCTCTCAAATGCCTCCTCCTCTGGAATGATCTCCCTGCTCTCCTGATCTTCCCTCAGTCCTGACCCCACAGGACTGGGGGTGTCTTTGTCCAGCTGTTCTCTCCAGACTGGGTCTCTTCAGGGCCAGGCCCAGGGCTGAGGCTTGTTGACAACGGACTGGTTAACCTAGCGAACTCCTATTCATCCTTCAATACCCTGCTCAAATTATCCCATTCAGGAGTGTTGGACAGAATGTGAAAAATGAGCGTTCCTGAGGTCTTGGGGTAGGAAGGGGTAGAGGAAACCCCAGGTAGATTGGAAGCCAAGGGCAGGGGAGGTACCTGAAAGATGCTGAATATGATGGCTGTGAGGGGCCGGTTCCCGCTTAGCTCTGCCACCTTGAACACATCAAGCCCCCACTTGTTGGTGTCTTCCAGCTCCTAAAATGTGAAGGGCTGGAGCTCAACCCCAGCCCAACTCCCACGGACTTTGGAGCCTCGACCCCCACAGGTCCCACACCGAGCCCCAGTACACAGGTGGGCAAACTGAGGCCCGAGACAGGACATCCACACAGAGCCCAGGTCTCAGCACTGTGGTTGGGGACGCACCTTGGCCAGTTGCCCCTCCTGGTCAGTCTGGACCCCAAAGCGTGGGACGGTGGCTGAGGAGAGGCTGGCGCTGTGGCGGGGCCCGTGCAAGCCGCTGATCTGGGACATGGGCCGTGCAGGCTCCTCGGCAGCCGCCCTGGGCAACTCCACCTCAGTCTGCTGGTCTACAGGGCGGGGTGAGGCTCAGAGCAGCTTGCTTGCGGGGTCATCCTGCCTGGCCCCGGGACCAACCTATCTTCCTTTTTACACAGCACAGTTAAGCTCAGAGTTAAGTCCCTATCTGGCCTGTAGCTTCCTGTCCTCTGTTCATGGTTGACTCAGTGAGCCCTTCTGCTAGGCATGGCTCTTGGGCACCTGGGACACAAGAGCATTTTCCCCCAGACAGCCTAGTGTCCTTTCCATCCCCCACACTGGTGTCTGGTTCCATCGCCTCCTTGGCAAATTTCTACCCATGCTTCAAAACCTTAGCTTTAATGTCCTCTCCTCCTGGAAGTTTTCCTGTTCCCTCCTCTGATCCAGCCTTGACCCATGGGGCTAAGGGTGTCTATGTTTGGCTCTGTCTCCCCAAGACTCAAACGCCCCCTCCTCGGGGATGACCTCCCTGCTCTCTTTCTGATTCCCTCAGTCCTGACTCCACAGGACGGGGGTGTCTTTGTCTAGCTGTTCTCTCCAGACTGGGTCTTTTCAGGGTCAGGCCCAGGGCAGAGGCTTGTTGACAATGAGCTGTTTAATCTAGTGAACTCCTATTCGTCCTTCAATATCCTGCTCACATTATCCCATTATCGGCTCTGTAATAGAAGTCTTTCTTTCTCTCCCTTCTTACTACTTCTATGATGTTGCCCAGGTAGTGACACACACGGCTCACCCAGGAAGGTCCGGGAGATGTACTCGGACACCTGGTTCCCAGAGCGGCTGGTTTCAGAGAGGTGGGTCAACTCCCGGTTCAGCATCCGCTTGAACTGGGGAAGGCAGGAGGTGGGGCAGTGAGGACGGGGGCGTCGTGCGCAGAGGCAGGCGACCTGGGCTGCGCAGCCCTCACCTTGTTGGAGGCCATCTCGCCCACCGAGTGCCGGGTCTGCAGTGTCTCCAGCTGATCCAGACACCAGTCCAGCTCGTCCAGGGTCTCCAGTGCCAGCTTCTGCTCCGGGTCCTCTGGGAGTCGAGCTGGTCAGGGCCTGCCCCACCCCCACTCGGGGACCCTGTGCCCTTCGTGCTCTGTTTCTGCACCTGGACCCTGAAACCTTTCCCACTGGGGCCAATTGGGATCCCGGGACCCAAGTTCCAGATCTGTCCCCAAGTGGCTGTTGTGCGGCCATGGGCGGGTCTCCGCCTCTCTCTGGGCCAGCCAGAGCCTTCCCATTGGCAAGATGGGCGTGGTGGACTCAGTCCCTGGGGCATTCTGGGGGGAGGCAGGCCACAGTCAGCTGCAGCCTGAGGACTCAAGGATGGTCTCCACCAATACAGAAGGGAAGGTGACAACTGTCCCTCAGTGGGGGAGGGGAGGAATAGGTGCAGTACCTGTAGGTGCAGGGGGCTGGCTGCTGGACGTAGGGTTCCCGACCGATGCCTGCCTGTGGTACAGTAGGCTCAGGGGTGGCCCACCCCACCCACCTGGCCCCACCACCAAGTTCCCTGGGTCCCACCTGACACACCAACCTGAAGGCGCCAGAGCCCCAGCCCAGCTTGTCACCCCCTTTTCGGCCAGGCCCTGCCTCTGCCCTGCCCACTTTGTCCCTGCTGGCCCTGTACCCACCCCCGCCCTCTGCCTACTTGGCTGCCCCACAGCCTTGCAGGTGGGCAAGGGCCGCCACGTTGCTCCGAACCGTCCGCAGACTGGCCAAGACCTGTGGGGAATGAGGCGGTCAGTGGTGGGAAGGAGATGTCGGTTCCACCTGCACAGCTCGAGGGGGTTGGTAAGGGTGGGCACCCACCTGGGCAAAGGGTGTGACAATCATGTCTTCTCCGTGTCTGCAGGGAGATGGACCATCAGGGAGAGTGGCCAGGAGAGTGCTTGCATATCCCCATCTTCCAGCTTTTACCCACACTGTGCCCTCAGCTGAGGGCGTGCTCTCCCAGTACCCTCCTGGTCCTTGGGCTCCCCTCAGCCAACTCTCCCTGAGAGCTACCATGGTCCCTCCGACCAATCACTCGCTTATCTGCATCTCATAAATGGCAGAACCATCCTAGGGATAGTAGGGATCTTAGTAGAATCAGGACAGAAACTATTATATTTCCCTTTTCATTATGGCTACCAGGAAGCTCAAATCAATGTGTTTCTTCAGTTGCTGCTAATTGGCCTTAATGTTTTTGGATTACTACCCCCACCTCACCCCAGCATAAGACCAAGCACAGAAGATCACCTGATATCATTTGCAGCACACACATTGAATAAATGAGCTGCCTGTGGCAAACTCCTACTTAAACTTTAAAACCTAGCTCAAATGGCCACTTGAAGGAGTTTGATGAATAGAAAAACAAAGGAAGGACAGAGGGTCAAGGTGTCATCCTATCAGCCCCAAACTCACAGGTCGCTGGCTGTGGAGGAGTTCCGGGACATGGCCTTGGGCGAGAGTTCATAGTCGCTGTCCGAGCGGTACAGGAAGGACTCGCGCCGCTGGCTGTGCGGGGCAGGAGCCTGGATGACCCGGCCCAGGCCAGGCCCAGTCTGAGGGTCCAGGGTGCTTCTCCCGCCCGGGAGCCCATTTTCCAGGTCAAAGCTGAAGGCAGAGGAGGCGTGGTCAGAGACAAGGGTGTCGGCAGGTGCGCGCCCAGCTGTGGCTTGCACCTGTCCTGTCGCCTTCTCCCTGGGGCTGTGCCGTGGTCCGGAGATTGTTTCCAGCTTGTCCATCTGCCCCACGGCCGTACCCTCCCTGGGACTCTGCACCTCTCGCGCGCTGGTTCCCGCATCTGTACCCCAGAGTCCCTCTCCACTGGGGTCACTCTGGACTCTAGGACCTGAGTTCCACATCTTCCCCAAAGTGGCTGTGTGACCACAGACAGGTATCCCCCTTTCGCTGGACCTCAGGCATCCTGTCTCTGAGATGGGCGAGGTGTGGCCCATCCCAGGACTCTCTTAGGGGGTCACAATGGAACGTCCGAGGACTGCGATTGGGCGCCCGTATTACAAAGGGGTAAACTGAGATCTAGCTCGCATGGCGGACACGGGGACTGGAAGCAGTTTCTTGGGCTCTTCCACCTGGATAGGGGTCAGGGCCGGCCTACCTCTCTCGGGCTCCTCACTGCTCAGAGAGGTCCCACGGCAGCCAGCTTGGCCACACCTCTGGGGACACCTGGCCCCGCCCCCGGCCATCCAGGCCCCGCCCCGCGCCGGGGCCACGGGCCACACCTCCAGCTCGCCTCCGCCCCCGCCTCCGCCCGGGCCTCCCTACTCTCCTCTTCCGTCTGCTCTCGCCCACCTCCGGCAGATTTCGGCCCAGCTCGGTCAAGTACGACCGGGTCTCGGTCGGATCTGACCTCTCGGAGTTGGACGTGGTCCTGGAGTCGGTCGGGAGCGTTCGGTCAGACTCGGCCGAGTCCGACTGCGCTCGGGACAGTTCGGAGAAGGCCGAGCTTGCGCGCTTGCCTCAGTCCGGCAGCACTCGGTCTGCTTCGAGCAAGTCCGGGTAGCGCTCGGGTCGGGATCGGGCATATTCGGCTGAGTCCGGCTGCACTCGGGTAGGTTCGGGCGTCTTTCGGCTCCGGGGGGCAGTTCCGAGGCTCCGAGAGTTCCCGCCGGCAGCGCGGAGGGGGCGGGGTTTCCTTGACCCTTCCCTGCCCCGCGGCGGCGGCGGCGGCGGCGGCTCCCCCAAACCGCCCTACCAGAGGGAGGCCTGCGGGCGGCGCCCCGCGCCCTCCCCTGACCTCTCCCCAAAGGCTCTAGGAAAGCGCGCCCGTGGACAAATAGGGAAACTGTGGCCAGGAGCGGCGGCAGGGTGTTCGAGGCCCGATTCCGGGCGCGGAGGTTGTTAGGCTTGTTCCAGGTGGGAACCCGAAAAGCATGCATAGGACAGAATGTGGTTAATGCAAAACTGAGGCTTGTAAAACAATAGCCGCAGGAGTCTGGAGAGTCCCGGGACCTTGTAGACCTAACCGACAGCTGCAGCCGGCATTCCTCCCCCTCCCGGATAGAGACGACGCTTATTCCTCCCTAGCTCCCCTGGTAAGGGCGGCGCCAGAGCTGAAGGATGGGCGTGACTGGGGCAGGGGTCCCAGGAGCTGGTTGTTTGCGAAAGAATTAATTACAGACGGCTGTTCTGGCCCACTTACTGCCCTCCAAAAAACCCTCTATAAAACCCAAGGCTCTCCCCTTTTCTCTCGTGGACGGTCTTTGGCCTCCACCCATTGCACCCAGATGCTCAAAATAAACAGCGTTTTGCTACACATGCGGCTTCCTGTGTCTCTCTCGCTCTGGACCTAACAGAGGGTTAAGGGGTGAGCCTGGATTTTCTTGGGGCGGGGGAAGGAGCGGAGGCTGTTTTTCCTCCTGCTCTAAACTTAGCCAGGAGCGGCGGGTCAGGCCTTGGTTCCATGACGCGAGCTGCGCGGGGCTGCGGCTGCCCATCAGCCAGAAGGGGAAACTGAGGCATGGAGCCTCAAAGGCTTCATGCCTCGGATCTGGGTTCAGGTCCCGCGTGCGGCAGACCCGCCCTCCTTTGGCGTCCCATTCTGGTACCCGGTGTGCCTCCCGACGCCCCTGCGCTCCCTGTGGGGCCCACAGAAGGGACCACTCATCGCTGGCCTCTGGTGCCCTGAGGTCACTCTCCGGGACCGCCCTCCCAGGCTAAAATGGTGCTGTCAGGGTCCACGGTCGCGCCTCCCTTCCCTTCAGCTGTCACTGGCCGTGTGACCTTGCAGAAAGGACCTCCCATCTCTCCCAGCCTCTGGGTGCCAAACTGCCAAGTGGGTGCCAATTTGACGCGACCCTGTGGCCGGGTGCCAGCCACAGTCGGGGCCCACAAGCCGCACACCCGCGACCCCGGACTCACGCCCCCGCCCCCACGAGGTCGTGGCCGGGTCTCGAAGGGTGGGGATCCGAACCCGGAGCCGTGAACAGAGTCCATGGAGGATGCCACGGAACAGAGCAGCGGGACGCGGGCGCTCAGGCAGCGCGGAGCCGCTCTCAGCCCTTCTTAACTCCCAGACACTGTCCCCAAAGCCCGCATCAAATCAGGTCTTCCTCCGTGGACACCCAGGACTCGCTGTGAAGGTCTGGTCGCTGGTGCTGGGACGGGATGGTGGCGGCGGCGGCGGACGCCAGCAGAGGAATGCCCCTTCCCCTCTTCCCACCACCAGGACGCGCGGCCCGTCTGCCCCGGCGGCCAGGGTCAGGAGGAGACGTGAGCCTCAGCCCGTCCTGCTCCGCGCCGCGCAGCTGGGAAGGGACAGAGGGCCGGTCCCCTGGGCGTGTGTCCAGACGCGGGACGACAAGATAGAGATAGAAACAGAGTCACCGAGTGCGAGGGACAGAGATAGGGTAGGGGAGAGAGACCCAGAGAGGGAAGGAGGGGCATAGCATCCGTGCCCTGACCCGGGCCAGGCCCCAGCTATCCCAGTCTGTGTCTTTCCCGCCTCCCCCACCCCTACCGCCGCTCGGGGGACCCGCCAGGCCCTCGGTCCCGCCTCACCACAGCGGATGGGCCACGGTGAAGCGCCGCTGCAGGCGGATGCTCTGGTTCACCTGGAGCTTCCTGAAGAGCCCAGGGGAGCCACGCGGGGAGCCCCGGGGGGAGCCGGGCCCAGGGCCCGGGGCGGGCGGCGGAGGGCCCTGCATGGCCAGGACGGCTGGGAGGCTGGACCCGGCGCGGGCAGCGCGGGACCTTTTCTGGACAGCCGCGGGGGCGGGGCCCAGCGGGGAGGGGGCAGAGGGCGCAACGCCCCGCCTCGCGGCTGCACCGTTCCCTAATAACCACCACCGGGACAAACGCGGAAACTGAGGCATGGAGTCAGATGCAACTCTCTACTCCCCCTCTTTCCCCACTGGGGCTCAGAACCTGGGTGCTATGCCACATTCCTCTGCGTGTCCCTGTTAGCGCAGCTTGCTGGGCTGTAATGGCTGAAAAGAGTTGAGATGAGGCAGCTGGAAGGGGAGGTGCCCCCGAAACTCGGCCACCCGCCCCCATTGTCAGGGGGTCACTGAGGCATGGAGTTTGCCAAGGGGCTGCCCAGAGCCCACCCAAAGTTCTCAGTCTTCCTCTGCCCATTTTCCAGATGGATAAACTGAGGCCCAGAGACACCAAAGCGCTGCACAGAAACCACAAACCCTTAATCCTTTGCCAGGTGGGGAAACTGAGGCTCAGATAGAAGTAGTCACAGGGACAAGTCTTTGTGGCAGGGCAGCAGGGCTCAAACCCAGCTCCATCTCTCCCAGCATTGTCCCCACATGATCCCACCTGCTCTGACATTCCCCAGGCCCTGTCTCCGGATGACTTCCCCTCTCCGCTGTCTCCGTGGACAAACATCCGCACTCCGCCCCCGCCAAGCCTTCCGTCCTGGGAAGCCTCAGCTGCCTCCCCCCGCCTCCGGCTGGACTCCACTGGCCTGGGAAGGGGGGCCTCTGGTGTCTGGGGGTATCCCGGAGTCTGCCAGGTGTGCTACCCTCCAAGCAGTGGAGTCAGGCTGGCGCTGTCCCATTCTACAGAAGAGGAAACCGAGCCTCCTCAGGTGTCGCACAGAGGAAGGATCTGGAACATTCATGTCGCAGGCAGAGGTTCAGGTCACCTCCCAGCTGAGGCCTGACCACGCCCCTTGCTGTGGGATGAGCCCCGGCCCCGCCCCCCACCCACCCCAGGCCTTGCCCTGGGGGACCGCATCAGGTCTGGTGTCCCCAGGGAAATGGCACCCAGGTTTCTTCCAATCTTGGGGCAACCAAGATACAATCCCATTGATCAGGGCTTCCGTGGGAGAGCCTGAGCCAACCGCACTAAGGCTGGAAACATGATTCTCCCATTGTACAGATGAGAAAACAGGCTCGGAGGTGGGTCACGCAGCCCAGAAAGATGGGGAGTCTCAGGGGTCCAGCCAGGAACCCCCCTCAAACCCCTAGAGCCTTGCAACCAGACACCTGGTGGGAACTGGACCTTGCTGTCCCCAAGACAAAAATACCATCTGTAGCTGCTGGGGCCAGTCCTAATTATAGCCGTCCCCAGGGGACACAGGCTGCTAGGACCGGCCTGGTGGAGACACTGGAGCCAGGGTCTAAGGAGCCTTGATGCTACTGCACTGCTGTGGGAGGGGCTTATGATGGTCCCATGTCCCAAGGAGAAACTGAGGCACAGAGAGGTTCAGGCCCTCCCCTGAAGTCACAGGCATAACATGGAAGGCAAGGCCAGGTGCAGGGGCTCACGCCTGTAATCCTAGCACTTTGGGAGGCCAACGCAGGAGGATCACTTGAGGCCAGGAATTCGAGACCAGCCTGGACAACATAGCAAGACCCCGTCTCTACAAAATTAGCCAGGCCTGGTGGCGTGCGCCTGTAGTCCTAGCAACTTGGGAGGCTGAGGCAGGAGGCTCACTTGAGCCCAGGAGTTTGAGGCTGCAGTGAGCTATGATAATGTCACTACACTCCAGCCTGGGCTGAAAAGTAAATAAATATTAAGAAATAAAATAAGTGGAAGGCTAAGACTGAACAAAATGACACAAACTGAATGTGTCAAAGCACCTGGCACTGAGCCAAGGGCTGTGAATGGAAAAGTCATTTGATTCTCAGAGGATGTCTATAAAGTGGGGACTGCTATTCCCATTTGGAGGATGGGGAAACTGAGGCATGGAGCGGCATGGTCATTTGCCCAAGGACACACAGCCTGGGCCAGCAGGGGGCCTCCCAGCTGTGCCCCTCCCACTTAATATGCTAACTCACTTCATCAGGGCTACCCTGACAGTAATATTTACCAATAGTTTTACCATTAATGTTTCATTAATAGATTTAAATATTTTTTTTAGCAGTTCTTTTTTTTTTTTTTTTGAGACAGAGTCTCACTCTGTTGTCCGGGCTAGAGTGAGTGCCGTGGCGTCATCCTAGCTCACAGCAACCTCACACTCCTGGGCTCAAGCGATCCTCCTGCTTCAGCCTCCCGAGTAGCTGGGACTACAGGCACGCGCCATCATGCCCGGCTAATTTTTCTATATATTTTTAGTTGTCCAATTAATTTCTTTCTATTTTTAGTAGAGATGGGGGTCTCGCTCTTGCTCAGGCTGCTCTCGAACTCCTGAGCTCAAACGATCCGCCCGCCTCGGCCTCCCAGAGTGCTAGAATTACAGGAGTGAGCCACCGCGCTGGGCCTAGCAGTTCTAACAGTAATGTGTTAACTAATAGCTTTTTGGATGGAGAAGCAGCCACAGCAGGGGAGGCCACAGAGCCAGGACTCAGAATTCAAAGCCTGGCCCACCTGACCCTGGGAGGCCCCAATCCCTGCTGGGTAAGGGACCAAAGCTGAAAGAGAGGCGGGCAGGAGGACCCCACTCTGGCTCTGTCCCTATGTTACTGCATGAGCTGAGGAGGTGCCCAGCAGTCTCTGGTGCCCCTAGGACACCACTGCCTTGATTTTCCCCATTTGAGTTGAGGGTCCCTTCCCTGGGCAGGCCCTTTTCTCCTCTACTGCCTGGTGACTCCAGAGAGATAAAAATGGGTGCTTTAATGCCCGTTTTAGGTCAGGTGTGCTGGCTCGCACCTGAAATCCTAGCCTTTTGGAAGGCAGAGGCAGAAGGATGTCTTGAGCCAGGAGTTCAAGAACAGCCTGGGCAACAGTGAGACCCCATCTCTACAAAATATACAAAAAGTAGCCGGGCGTGGTGGCAACTGCCTATAGTCTAAGCTACTCAGGAGGCTGGGGCAGGAGGATCTCTTGAGCCCAGGAATTCAAGGTTGTTATGATGGCACCACTGCACCCCAGCCTGGGCAACAGAGTGAGACTCTGTCTTAAAAAAATGCCCATTTTACAGATGATTAAACTGATATTGGGAGAGAAAAGAGACTTGCCCTAGTCCCCGGGGAAGGTTCCAGCAGAGTGAGGAGGGTGGGGGCTGAGTCACATTTGTGGATGCTCGCATGTGTCAAATCATACCCCGCCCTGCTCTAGACACTCCCATGGCTCCCCATTGCCCTCAGATTTGAATTCACACCTCCCAGAGTCCCCACCTGGCCAGTCTTGGCCTCCCGTCTCTCAGCCCACTCTTTGCTGTTCCTTGGGTCAGCCAGGTTCCTTCCCACCCCCATGGCCCTTGCCTGATTGCTCTGCCCCCATGAATGCTTTATCTTTTAGGTGACAGTTGGACAGTCATCCCCTCCAGAAAGCCTTCCCTGACTAGCTAGGGAAATGCTCTCAGAGCACCTTCCAGTCACGGGTACAATGTCACATTTACTGTCATGATTATTTGTCCGTGAGTCCCTCCAGCACAGGGCCAGTTCTGCCTAGCTCCCAGCTGTGCCCTCAGCACTCAGTAGGTGCTCTATAAATGCTTGCGCTATAAACAGAGAGCTTCCCCTCCCACCCTCAGCCACACGGATCTGTTTTCAGCTCCTTATACACTTGATCCTCTTGAGCCTGAGGCTTTGCACATTCTGTTCCTTCTGCTTAGAATACCCTTTCCTGCACTTAACCCTGGCTGACTTCTTTCATCTTTCAGGCTAAGCTTATATGCTACTTCTTCCAAGCAGTCCTCCCTGACCCCCACCCACATGCTAGGTTAGGAGCTCCTATGGTGACCTGACCTTTCCCCATCACAGCATGATCACCCTGGGCTGTCTCCACCTGGCCTGAGTCTGTCTCCACCATCGGCCTGCGAGCACCTCCTTGTGCATGGCTGTGCCCCACCGAGTGTGTGCCAGGTCCAGGTGCAGGACGTTCATCTCACCGACGCAGGTGCTGAGGCCCAGTGAGGCACCGCCACCTGCTCAATAGCACACAGCACGTTGGCTGTGGGGCCTGGCCTGGAACCCAGTTTCCTCACATCAGCACATACATGCATGGGCAGGCATGCACGCCCACATACATAGGACTGCGGTGCCCACGATGTGTAGTCCAACATGTGTGTGCGTGCGCACACACTCACAGGGACACACAGCCCACCACTCCTGCCTCCCAGAGTCACGTGGGGTATTCCCCTAGACAGGCTCACGCCGCGGCTCTGTTTGTTCTTTCTTGAAAATGGAAAACCATGAGTCACCAGGACCGGTGGGGCAGGACGGGATAGGGGGTGGGGAGGGGGGCAAGCAGCCTGCTGGGTCACCTGGGCTGTGGGGCCCATCTGCCCCAGGCACCTCCCGCACTGCTGGAGCAGCAGGTTTGTCCATCAGGTAAGAAGCCAGTAGCCCGGCAGGTCCACGCACCGACAGCGGACAGAGTGAAGCTGCTGGGGGCGGAAGCGACTCACCCAAGGCCACCCAGCCAGCCTGGACTCAAACCTGACCTTGCTCCCCTCCAACCTTGGGAGGGCGTGGGGTCTCTGGACCCTCCTCCTTGGCCCTCAGGCCTCCACCCGGTGGCTGGAGACCCCCACGTCTGCCCCTTAGCAATCCCATGTCACCTCTCTGTGAGTGTCTTCCGTCTTATTGGCACACCCCGCCCAGTTCGCAGGGAACAGGAGAGCGGTCCCTCCTTTCTTACATGGAAGAAACATCCTGTTCTCAGCCTCCCAAGGGGCTTCCCCTCCTCTGGCAGGCTAGCAGGGCCCAGGGGGGGCGCATGGGGTGGGGATGGCAAGACAGGCCATAGAGAAGGCTCCTTCTCCCAACACTGGTGACAGCCTGCAATGGCCCCCTTAATATATGCCATATATATACGTATAAACTATAAACATAGGTAAATACATATCATTACATATTAAGTGTATACACGCACATCTGAGCACCCCAGGGTCATCTCCATGCGTGAGGTGGCTACAGCCTCCCCCCCACTACACACGGACACCAGCGGACATTCCAGGGTCTGGTGAACCCTCGGCCGGCTGGGTCCAAGTGAGGACAGTCACATCAGCCACACATCCTCAGGCGCCACAAGGGGAAACACATAGGCACGCACACAACTGCCAGTGGACGCACTCACGCAAGCGTGAGCACACAGGAACACCCCCAGACACAGCTGGTCACCCACAGAGACAGCTGTGGACACTCACACGAAGGTCCCAGTATACAACGGGCGGCAGCTGCTGGCTCTCACGCGCGCGCGCGCACACACACACACACACACACACACACGCACTTCTGGACCCAATCGCGTCTGGGCACACCCGGTCACGCAGAGCGCGAGCAATCGTGACACCACCGCCGCCAGCTCCACCCCCGTGCAGAAATAGCCTTTTTACTCCAAAGCGCCGACCTCGGCCAAGCAGCAGAGACCCCCGCCCCCGGGAGGAGCGAGGACCCTCCCCGGCTCCCGCCGCCCCGCGCGTCCCTCCCCCACGCTGCGGGCGGGCCCCGCCGCCGCCCACCTACCGCCTGGGGAAGGAGACCGGCCAGGAGCGGCCCGACTTCCCGAGCCCCGGCCGCGGGCTCCAGTCCCGCCCGCGGCTGCCCGCGGGCCTGTCCGGGTCCGAGTGGAAGCGCTGCTGGATGCGGATGGGGCGCCGGGGCTGCCGCCAGAGGTGCTTCGGGGGTCTGGCCGTGCTCTGGCGGCTGCGAGCGACACTCAGCCCGCCGCCCGTCTCGGCGCCTTCGCCGACCTGCCGGGTCTCCATGCGCCGGCGGAGGGGCGGTCCCCGAGAGCCGGCGCCGCAGAGTGTGCGCGCGGGGGTCGGGGGTGGAGGCGACAGCGAGGAACTGTCCTCGCCCAACGTGCTGCGGCGGGAGAGGGTGGAAGCAGGGGCTCAGGGTGCGCAGACACCGAGGCGCTGTCGGTGCCGGGCTGGGGCCGAAGGGCTGCGGAGGGGTGGGGGGCGCGGGGTGGAGACAGGGGTTCAGGAGACTTCCAGTGCGCGGAACGGTCTGCCGTCCCCTCTGGCGCGGGAGGGAAGGGAGCGGAGACACAGCCTTGCAGTGGGGAAGACGGAAACTGTCCTCCTGGTCGCTGCCGAGTGGAGAGCTGGGAGCCAGGGTCTCGGGAGACCCCCTAGTGCCGAGGCGCTGTCCCTCCCTCTGGTGCTGAAAGGGAAGACGGTAGATTCGGGGGTTCCGGGTGGAGGAGACCGCGAGGAGCTGTCCGCGACCCGCTGGTGCTGAAAGAAAGTTAGGGAGACAGGGCTTGGGAGCACCCCCAGACCAGGGCGCCCTCCACCCAGGAGGTGCTGAAAGCTGAGCAGCGGCGGGTCCTCAACCCTCGCCAGTGGCAGTGACAGCGGCATGAGGAGTCTGGAAGCAGAGTGGAGGGTCTGCACGAATGGCAGCCTTTTCGCCCATCTCAGGAAGGTGGGCTTAGCGGTTCAGCCCCAGATGGGGTCTCTTTGGATCGCTAAAACCCCCACCCGCTCCGGGCACGGACCTAGAAGGACAGGGAAATTGGCAGGGCTGTGGCAGGGCCCTCCCATGCCTGAGATGGGCACGCAGAGGCCACCTCTGGCCGGGCCTCCGAGCAGCCACTAGTGGGGTGGACAGACAGGGGAAGTCAGGTCTCTCTAAGAAACATCCTAGTTCGCTTCTAAGACCCTCCCCACCCGAAGCCAGGGTGCAGCCGAGTTGGTGGTGGGCTAGCCAGGGGAAAACCCACCTTTCGTGGATGCTCAAGGCAAGCAGCAGGAGCATTCCCGAGACTCCCATGCTTTTATAGCCACACCAGTACTCAGACCCTCAGCAGAAATGGTGGGATCTCATTCGCCCGGTGATGCCCCAGGCCCCACCTCACAGCCACGATTCCTGCCCTCGAATCCCAGGCCTGCCCCTCCCTTCCAGTTCTGGAAACTCAAGTCCCCACCCACCACGCAGTCTAGTCTCAGGGGTAATTTCCCTGGAAGTGGCAAGGAGGGTGAGAACATTTTCCATCGTGGTTAAAGCCGGCGAACAACAGCAGGGCTGGATGAATAGGTGCGGTGCAGGAGGAGGCGGGCTCCGTAGTCTCGGGGTCACGCCTCGGCGGAGGCTCCCTGTGGGCTCTGGGCTGGGGCAGGGGGGCATTTGGAGCTGCCAGTGGCCACTTGGTGCAGCAGATTTGGGGGGGCAGGAAAAACCCTGATGTTTCGGAGGGCTCAGAAGCTTTCGACAGGGTATTCTCCGTGGAGACTCCCCCTGGCCCCAGCCATGCCTCAGGTTGGAGAAGAGGAAACTTCGGGCCAGGAACTCAGACAGATGGAGCTCAAGCCCCGGTACCATCACATCTTACTACGTGATGCGTAGCAAGTGACTCCCGCTCCTTACGTGGGCGGCTCAGTCCCTGCTTTCCCCCCACCCCCAGCTGACCCTGGGAGACACCTTAGCCCAATGGCGAAGGACATGGCAACTGGCTGGCTCTCTCACTCCCCCTCCCAAAGCTTGTTTGCTGTTCTGGAAAATGCGTGTGATGATGGTGTCCCCGACTCTTGGCATCATTGCAAGGATTGAAAGAGATGCCACACATGAAGGATCCAAACCCGGTACTGTCCTTGCCAGTTTGCCCTCTCCCCCATCCCTGCTGTCGTCCACCAACGACTAGTGTGTCTGCTTTGTAAATATCTTCCAAATTGCCCACTCCTCCCCAGCGCGTGGTCCCAGCCTGGTCCGGGCAGTATCTCCTGCCCAGATGCTGCCCAGACCTCCTCCTTGGCCTCTGGCTGCTTCCACACTTGCCCTGACAGCCTATTCTCCCCAACGGTAACCACAGGGAATTTTTTAAATGCCAATATGATCAACCTCCCCCCACAAAAATAACATGCCATGGCTGTCCAGTGCACCCAGTGAAGTCTCGTGTGGTTCTAGCCCCTGCCCATGTCTCTGGGCTCCCCTCCCAGCCTCCAGCCACACCAGTCTGTTTCCAGCTCTGCTTGAGTCCGAAGCTTTGCTCCTTCTGTTCCTTCTGCTTGGAATACCCTTCCCCGCAATCCCCTGGGTTGACTTCTCTTCATCCTTTTGGCTAAGCTTAGAGAACACTCCTGCCAAGCAGTCCTCCCTGACCCTCCACCCCCCGCTGGGTCAGAGGCCTCCTCTGGGCTCCTCTGATCTTTCTTCGTCACAGCACCATCACCACGCGCTGTCTCCACCTGGTATGACTCTGTCTCCGCTGTCACCCTGTGAGCACCTCCTTATCCATGGCTGGGCCCCACTATACTTCCCAGGAGGGGTTTACTTCACAAATGCTTTCTGGACAAGGTAAAGCAACATTCAGATCGAGGAGCAGCTCTGCCTCTCGCGGGGCAGACCCCTTCGTACCCACCTGCCTCCTCGCCTGCTTGGGGTCACGCTGTGGCTTCGCTCTGTCCCTTGAGCCTCAATGGTGAACACCGCACTAGCACTGGGCTCGACCTCTCCGAGGGGCCCAAGGCAGCTTGACAGCGGTGGCAGCAATGGGGTCCCTGAGAAGCGTCTCCGGATGACACCACCACCAAGGGGGGTCACAGGGGCCAAGCCGGAATCCACTGACTCCCGGACCCGCTGGAGAGACACCAGCAAGACATGAGTGAGTTCCTGGGCATGAGACGGTGCTAGGACCCCGGGGACTGTGAGTCTCTGAGATGCCCTCAGCCAGTGACCTAGATTGGCCTAGACAGCATTATCTCAGTCCTATTCTCCCCTGAGTGAATTTACATCCCTGAGCCTCAGTTTCCTCATCTGTGAAATGGGGGTGTGGGTCTCCAACCTTGGGATGACACGAATAGTGCTGGTCCACTGTAAGCACTGAAGACATATTTATTTACTAATTAACAAATGGCATGCTCATTGTCTATAGCATATGTAATATATAACACTATTTATTATAATAATATATGCTATAATGGTATTCTGTCATGAAGATATGTTTATTAAAATATAAAAATAAAGCAATAAAACGGGCCGTAAATGAATAATAACAACAGTACTAATGGCTAGCATTTCTTGCACACTCACTCCATGTAAATGCTGCTATAAGAATCCCCCATGGGTTGGCTTGTGTGGATGTCAGGAAGCCACTCACGGCCATTATCTTCATTTAACAAGGGGAGAAAGGAAGGCTCACAAGTTACGTAAGCCGAGGCTGCCGTTGGCAAACAAATGCGGTTGATAAATAAATGCAATTCTGAATTCTGAGCTTCAGTGCCTCCTTTTTTTTTTTTCAGATAGAGTCTCACTCTGTTGCCCGGGCTAGAGTGCCGTGGCATCAGCCTAGCTCACAGCAACCTCAGACTCCTGGGCTCAAGCGATCCTCCTGCCTCAGCCTCCCAAGTAGCTGGAGCTACAGGCATGCGCCACCATGCCCGACTAATTTTTTATATATATTTTTAGCTGTCCAATTAATTTCTTTCTATTTTTGGTAGAGACGGGGTCTCACTCTTGCTCAGGCTGGTCTCGAACTCCTGAGCTCAAAGGATCCACCAGTCTCGGCCTCCCGGAGTGCTAGGATTACAGGCGTGAGCCACCGCACCCGGCCTAAAAACCTAAGTTCTAAATTGCAGGATGGCCATTAGGTTCAAAGAAAAGAGAGACCAGTGCAATTCAATATATGAAATATAATTGTAAGGTTGTAGTAGATCTTATCTGCGTGTATTTAAGTTACAAACTTTTAACTACATACCTTGTAAGTGGGGAAGGCGTGAAGAAAAAAGTGAAAAAACTTTTAAAATAGTGTCACAGGCAAGGGAGGCTATCCAGTCCTGAAACTGTAAATATCTGTCAGCTGGAAAGAATGTTTGAATAATTTTAGGGTTTCCCAACCACTGACAGAGAAGTAAAATTCATTGTTGGGGTGCCCACAAAGAGAATGAAGGCTGAAGAGCCCTAAAGAACCATTGATTAATGAAGAGTTAGAGGCATACACAAAACCAAATGTACTGTACTTTATGGGCCATATAAGGAGTTGTCAAGGGGACTTTAAATCATAAGTTATTTTTGCCTTATGCCTGACTTTGGAACTTAAACTCAGCCATCAATCTACCAATAAGATGCTACTCTATATGTATATGTGTATATGCACATATACGTATATAAGCTATATATATAATATCTATTATTATCATACTTGCCTGAGAAGTCTGCAGAGAGAGACTTTAATTCGATGCCATGCAATTTTTCTTTCTATTCAACTGAGAATTCTCACTGCACAGTTGCTAAAACTGCCTATGGGTGCTCTCTGTGCACTCAGATTATTTCTTTATTAGACAAGGTCCTGGAGGACAAGTATCCTGTTTTGTATTTATTTTAAGTCTTATTCAATACCTTGCTCAAGGTAGATGATCCATATACTTTCCTTAAAAGAATGAATGAAGGAATGGGTAAATAAGCAAATTCAGCTTACTAAAGTCTCCTTAGTGCTACAGTTCTCTAATTTTATGAAATAATGTATGAAACTATTACACCTTAAACATGTATTTGGAATTTAATACACATTTTTCCAATGGGGGAAAATATTGGTAGGGTGAACAGAATCTAAAGATTGGTTCTAAAACTTATAGCTCATAGTAGAACTCAACCATTTTATATTTGCAATTAAAAATGAAGCCAATACTGCTGCAATGCTTATAATTATACAAAGCAGAAAATATTAATTTACTTAAAAATTATTACCATGTTCCAGGCTAGTTATAGATCCTGCCTTTGCAATCTGATTTTGAATACCACCAAAATATAGCCCAATCACTCTCTATGAAATATAATATTATATATAAAATAAAAGTTTTATGAGGAGAAAAACTAATAGTAACGGGATTATCATTTTTAATTAGTTTCTCTTGAGAAACAGAGAACCTAAAGTAAGAGTGATTTAAACAAGATGAAACTTTTCTCTCTCTGGCAATAGATGCCCACAGTAGGTCAGTGCAGAGGTGGGATGTTCATAGTGCCAGGGACCCATGAACTTCCTCTTTTTGCCATGCCATCCTTAGGGATATGGCTCCTACCTCGTGGTCCAATATGGCTGTTCGAGCTTCAGACTTCCAGTGTGGTTTCTGTCCAGCAGGAAGAAGGAATGGTTAAAGACATATTTACTTTATGTCACATCACATTCACTTTAAAGACATATTTTAGAAGCTGTTCCTCCACCTCTGGTTACATTCCATAGTCAGAACTTAGTCACTTGGCTGTGCCTAGCTTCAGGGAATGTTGGGAAATGTTGTCCTTTTTCAAAGTGGCCATTTGCCCAGCTAAAAAATCTTTTTATTTTATAGAGGAAGAGGAGTGTAATATATAGTAAGAGGGTGATTAGTGGTCTCTGCCACAATAGGCAAACATCAGAAGTAAATGAATAAAATTCATTTTGATAGTATTATTAAAAGATGAATTTTGAGGAAGTCTTTGCCAGTTTTTATGGTATGCCATACATTAATATTTCAATGTTTGTAGTTTATTGCAAACTATTTCTTTAAATGTAAATCTTGAAAGAAATTGGTATGAAAAAATTTGCAAGACAAAAATACGGCTTATGACATAAATAGTAAAAATAGAAATGATGTAATGTTCCTGCTTAGCTAATGTAGAAGAATTTCATTAGGTAATGTAGTGTTGATGAGTTAATAGCTTTGCCTAACTCTCATGAATACATAATGTGCCTGAACTACTTGTATATTATGAAATCTACAGAGTTTTTTTTTTTTTCAAGTTATTCATTTTATTTTAAGTAGTACGAATTTGCAGTGAAGGATTTGGATTTCTTTTTGGTAACATGTTGAACCATGGTTAAAAATGATAGTAATATATAAATTTAGCTCTACAGCGATAATCAACTAGAGGCATGTTCATAATGCTAATAATATTCAATACAAATACTTCCAGGTTATCAATTGGATTTGATAAAGATTAAGAATAATTGCCCCAACTTTTCTGTTTTCTACCTTTTGTGATCATTTTATATTTGTACTATATTTAGAATGAATCAAAAAGGTCATATATATAGTAATAAATAAAAGTCCAATGTTGTACTCACTAATCCCACTAATGCACACACACCCCTCCATATAGAGTTTCTTATGAATCAGTTGGTTTTGTAAAGGAATATTATGGTCATACACACTTTCTCATTTGGGGGACAAGAATGCTACTTTCTGTTTATAGATAGTAGGTTTTAGTAATAAATTTGAACCTTTTAACACATTTTAAGGTGCATTTCCAATAAAATATTTGCCATAAAAAGTATGCTATTAGTAACATTTCTTCAACCCTTTTTTTTTTTCTTCTTGTAGAATGGGGCTTAGGTCAAATAGGAAGAACAATGGTCTTGACGTCAAAACCATAGGTTCTAATGTCAGCTCTACTGCTTTCCGGGTATATGGACTTGGGCACCACATTCTACGCTCTGCCCAACAGCATCCCCTCTCTGTACAATGGGGAAACACTACCAGAGGCTTTAGCAGGGGACCCAGGACACTGTTCAGTAAGGGATGACTTTCATTTTTCTTTCTTTTCTTTTCTTCCTGTCTTCTTGCCTACCTTCCTGCTTAGGCAGGTCCAATATTTTCTTGGAGAGTACCAATAATTTCAGCATCAGCCCTTTATGTAAGATAAAAAGTTAACGCATGTCTGTAGCTTCAAACTTATTCCCAAATTAGAATGAAAATGACAGAGATTCTGTAGTTGTTACCACAAAGGCATTGATTTAAAATTTGAGCTTAGATGTAAGCCTGCTGAGAAAATTTTAACTGGATAATGTTTTAAGTTCAATTAAAATCACTGTTTATACCATCCTCTTAGACTGGGATTAGGCTCTATATTTTATAAAGAAAATAAAAGAATAAAAAATATCTTTTTTCCTATTTGTAAGCATCAAAATCTACATAGTCTTTGATTGGTATGTGATCTTCTGTGGTCCCTACTAGAAGTTTTAAATAAGGTGAGAAAGTCCATTCGAAGGAAATTATATGTAGGAAAAATTAGTTTTAAAGTTTCCAAAGGATTATCTTAAGTTTGGGGTTAGTGTGTTTACTGTTCCACCTTTTGGGTAAAATGAAAATTGACTTTCATTTTATAAATATCAGGAATCCTTATTTTTATCTAAAACATTACTCAAAACACAACAACAACAAATCCCACCTTCCTGAGCTACTAAGAACCAGAGGAGAAACATCCTGGATGTGTTTCCAGATCTCTATTAGACTGTTACATTTTCATCCATATTTAACAAATGTCATTATTCAGTTTCATGAGGTCACTGTGTCAAAATGTCTGTGTTAGAACTTTAATTTATTTTCAGAGGTTCCTTTAAGTGGGCAGAAAGCATGGCATGTTGGATTGATTTACTCTCTTTAATCTATCCACTGGCTTGGTTTGGGATGTATACTTAAAAATTAGAATTTATCAACACCGCAGCAGAGACCTGAGCCAGAAGTCTCTTCTCTCCTTCCCCTGGCTGGTTTTCTTTTAAAAAGTGGGCTCTTGCATTGTGTCTCCAGGTAGCAGTAGCAGCTCTGCCTGTGTGGCATCCCTGGCCAGATGGCTCTCTTAATAAATGTCTTGCTCTTGCCCACCCTCACTTTCTTGATCCAAATGTGAAATGCCAGCAAATAAATAAGAGCATTGTACTCTGATGAGTTCTCTTGAGATGGAGGAAAGCCCCGGGGAGAGGAAGCTAGAAACAGCTTTTCTGTTTACTGTGACTGCTCCTAATTGCTGCCCAGTAGTAGAAGACACCATTTAGATCCTGTAGAATTTAAAGATAAAGGAAAAAAGGAAAAAAGAGAGAGATAACAAATTCCCCATATTATTCCAAATGCCTTACTAACATGAAAATACTCTCGGATTTGTTGGAGTCCATTTGAAATATCACGGATGATCTTTGCAAGGGGACGGCTGACTTTGGACTCGGGCTAGACAATTGCCATGTGCGGATTTCACCGCCAGACTAAAAGTGCAACGGAAATGAGTGGGTGATGAGAGCAGAGCAGCCAGTTCTTTAATTGAATTAAAAGCTGGGTGACATCAGTGCAGACACCTGTCCAATTACAGACAGGCCAAGGTGTTTACCATTGCTGTACCAGCGATTCGAAGATGACAGAAATCTTTCCGCCCACAGATTAACATAATGAAGGAGAACAGATTACAGTGGATGCCCGCCAAACACCTAGGTTGGCAGCTGGGGGTGGGGTGGGGGGAGGGAGGAGGAGTCTGCTGAAGTATGTAAATAGAAACGGAGTCCTTTTTTCTTCTCCGAAATGTGTTTGGCTTTAAAAAGGATGCCATTTTGCTTTGTGTCTTAGGCTTGGTTTCCAGGCAGAGCATTTATACTTGTCTACATTTAGTCAGAGGAGTTAATCATAAAATTTCAACGTCAGAGTAGACCCCTCTGTTGTTTCCCTGCTTCTCAGCATATAGTGTCCTATTAGAGGCACAAAAGCTTGCACAGCTGGTGTCAGCTCCACAGTGATTTTCTCTTAGGTCGTCAGGCTGCCTCCAATTATTAATATTTCTCTTTTGCTCCTTTGAAACTTGAGGTTAGAGCAAAGGGAAGAAAGTGTTGGAGATAATAATCTATCAGTCAAAAGAAACAATGTCTGTTGCTTTGCTGGCTCCCTGGAAGGAGTGGGGTGGGGGATAGGGCTCTCTTATGGTGAGGGAAAATAGCCGAGTGGAGCTAAGAGGAGGAAAAGTCTTCATTTTTCGGTCAACCATCGAGTGCTCACTTTTGATAAACCATCGTAATAGCTACTGGAATAGAGGACAAGTAAAGAAGTAAAAGAATATACCCTGTGCATTCAAGGAATTCCCCAAATCATTCTGAAGATCGTTTGAATTGCAGGCTTCTCCAGGCTGAGTCTCTTCCCCTCTGCAAGGTGGAAATGCTCAGAGCACACAGTTTGGAGCCATATGCAGTAGGGCTCTTAAACTTTCTATGGTGATAGGTTTCCTTCCCTTAAATCAAGTCCCTGTCCCTGTCCTTTCAGCTTGGGCTCTCTTCACCCACTGTGGCCCACAGGACCGCAATTCAAAGGGAATCTACTTTACTCGACTTCAAACTCCCTTGGTGTGGCATGTCAGGATTTCTCAATGTTAAGCATTAATGCAAAATGCATTATCGCTTAGCAGTGAGAGTTATGGTCCTGCTGGTGCCAATGATTTTAATCCGGATACCCACGCTCCTGTGTTTCATGGGATACTAACACTTTTAAGACATCAATAATGCTTACTTTATGCTTATTGAATGTTTTTTCAGCTTGCCCTCTTCCATTACCAAGAGAGACTGGCAGCTTTCCTGACATGGTTAGGAGCATTTTCTGATTTCACGGAATTTTGTGGCTGAATGGGAGTTTGAGAGGTCATCTGGCCTGCCTTGTGATAGGGACATTCTCAAATTAAAAGAAAAAGACTACTCTGTGACATCTCCCAAATAAGGAGACTTACACCCAAGTCAGTCTTAAAGTTCTCCCTGTCAGGATATACGTCTTTATTGTAAACACGCCCAAGTGTCAAAAAAGGAACTAACTCATTTTCTCTTAGTAGGATTTCTGTAGACACATTTTTCTGTCTAGGATTCTTTTATAAATGTGTTATATTGTTCATTTCTCAGTATTCTCTTTAATATAATACTGAAATATACTTTCAGTGATTATCCTTTTTAAAAATTTGTCTTTAAATATAGGTTTCCTATAATCTTGAACTTGTAAGTCTGGATCTTACAAATGCCCTGTCCACTTGGCATGTAAGCAAACATTCTACTTTATGTATTAATCTATGCATTACTGTTATTAATACGGTTCTTCTAGCTCCAATATTGTCTTATATTAGAAGCCTTGTAAAAATCAGTTGTATTCTATTGTACCATTCCCAGAGATATATAGAAGAAATAATAAATGCTTTTTGATGATGATATGTTGTCATAGTAATACTATTTTTTTTTTCTGGAGAGTATATAATCTAAGTAGGACTCTGGTACTTAAAGCAAGGCCATTAGGATAGTCATTCAGGGATCTCAAAGGATCTATCTAAGAAGGGCTACCTTACTCAGTCTTGGAGAGAATTACTCCTTCTCTTTCTTTGGTTACAGTACAACATTTTGTAAGCAGCAACTTTATTCCAGTCTGGTCAACTGTTCATACTGAGAATCAAAAAAGATAAACCACGTGTCCCACACCATAGGATAACTTTGTTGTTATTCCGAGTTAGTGAAGACTGCTTGGTTGATCAGCCCCTTCCTCTTCTCTAACCCTAATTATAACCTGCCAAGAGAAGAGGAAACATCGAGCCATTATACCTCTCTTCTTACTGAAGTAGACAGTACTAACCTGTATTTAGGGAAGATTACTCAGATGGTTTGACAGACTTTGTCTCTGAGACTCACCACGATGAGCAAGTTCCCCACTGGAAATAGGGAAGAAACCATGCTCCAGCCTCAGAAGTACAGCACAGTTTTTGAAAGTGTGATTCACAAACTATCCAAAACCTTTCACCTGGAATCCAAAGTTGGCAAGAACCAGAACATCAGCTTTCTTCTTTTTTTTTCTTTTTTTCTGTTTTCTATTTTGCAGCTCTCATTTCTCAGTGTTTATTGTTGTTTCACCTGGCTCGAAATGGGAAATGTGAGCACTTTGATAAATGGCCTGAAAGATGATCTAGTTTCTCTCCAGCATCTTTCTTTCAGAATCTCAGGATTTTTCTATGAAATACAATACAATTTGGTAAACTTCTCTACCAAAGCGCAAAGCTGAAGAAAGCAAATTTGCTGACAGAAGCATTGCTTGTTTTTTAAGGACCTTAAAGTAAGTGAGGGGGACGATTAGCAAAGGAATTTCATGATACACATAAACACACGAAGTAACTCCTTTTGTGAAAGTAAGAAAGGTTAAATAAAACACTGAAGGTCATCGAATGAGTGTGAGCTCAGTATCTGGTTTAACACCATCCTTCTTAAAGTCTACGTTAATACCTTTCCTGATAAGTTGATAGAACAGTTACAGTGGCAACACTGTGCTTTCATTATGATTCGGAAGGAAATAATGTCTCAGGATAAGGTGTTTTATAAGGCTGGACTGCAAAATTGCAAAATAATATAACTGCTTTCATGTTTCTCAGTGATAATATTGCCTGAATGTATAACACATTTTTATGCTAAGGATTTCAGAACATCAGTTTGTTTACAACCATTGTTTCTTTTTGGACACAGTATTCCTATGCCTCAGCTAAATCATGCCCGACTATAGGAAGCTTTTCGCGTAGGCCACATAGGTTAAGTGAAGAAAAAAACAAACCTCATATTCCAACATGTTTTTCTTACTCATGATAGGACGAAAAGTTTTGTTCTCTGGAGAAAGATTCATTTCTTGTTAGTGTGGCATTATACTAATTCAGACATGCAAGTTGTATTATTTAGAATCTTACAGTAGATTCCAACTTGGCTGTAGGAAAGACATGGCAAATGTCAAAGATTTTCTAAGAATAGAATGGCCAGAAAATATTTTATGATGACACCTTTATTTTGAGCCTTGAATTTGGGGATCATGGTGGAGGCATTAAGAAAACAAAAAATAAAACTTACAAAATTATTTAGGATGTTGATTCTGGATTGGGGCGTGTCGAATATGAAATATCAGTGGGACCAGCAGGTGGGGATAGATGGCCTCCAAGTAGAAATGCAGGACCAGAGCTTGGGAGAGCTGTGACGTCTGTAGGTGTGAATGTGATCATTGAGAGATGAGGCTTGATAAGCCAGCGAAGGCAAGTATTTAGAAAAAGAAAGAAGCATGAGAGCCCAACCTTGTGAAACAAAAGCTATTTGAGGGACTATGAGAGGAACATGAGTCAGCTAAAGAAAGAAGGCAGCTCTTAATAGTTTAGAAGAACAACTAAAAAATTCCATGTCACGGAAGGAAGCTGAGGGATGCCAAAGCCCAATGAGCGCAGGAGGATAAGGAATGAGGAAAGGTTACTTGATTCGGTATTTAAGGGATCAGTACTGATCTTTAAAGGACAAAAATCATTTAGTAGCATATGGAGGCAGATATTGGGTTGCAACAATAGCATAACTTGGATGGACACAGCTATGTACTAGAGCTGGATACTTACATATTCCTGTTAAGTATTCTATAGTCTTAAACTTGTTTAATCTTAATACTAATCCTTTGAGATAAATACTATATTATTCCCATCTCACAAATGAGGCCTGTGAAGCCTCTCCTTCAAGGTAGGGACTATTGTTTTCTGTTTATGGATGAGGAAACTAAGGCACACAGATCTGAACAACTTGCCCCAACCCAGGCAGCCAGTCAGTAGCAGAACTGGCATTTGAACCCAGGCAATCTGGCCTGAGCATCTGTGCTGTTTGCCACCGTACAACTGCATGATGAGGATGTTTATGTGATAATGTGAGCTTGCTTTTAAGACATTTGGTGGAAGGAGCAAAATTAACTTCTTTAGAGAAAGTGAACTCAGAATGTGGGTCATGGTTTGGGAGATTTAAGAGGAAATGACAATCACAGTGGCAGGAATAAGAGAAAGCAGAAGGTTATGACACAAGGGGGTTTTGAAATTAGAGAGAGAAAGAGCCAACTTTGGCATGAGATGGTCACACATGTATGCATATTAGTTCATTGGCTTGCTGTCTTCCTTGGCCATGAACTAAGATGATGGTGCCAAGCGGATGGATATTTTCATGTAGAAGCATGGCAGACAGGATTTGTATCCCAGGGACATGCCTGGAAAACTGTTGGAATGAAGATTTAGGGGCAGCACGAAGGAGCGAGGTTAATAGGAAGTGTCAAAGCAAACAATGGCTTATTATCTTTGCTTCATTCTTGTTCTTTGGTCTTTAATTTTTGAAATTTTCTATTGGGGAGAGAGAATATAGAAACATGTATATTAGAATTTGTGTTTGAAGGATGCAAGCTGTCACCAATATTGGCACCTTAAAGCAATAATATGTACTCTAGGCTATTGAAGGTTTAATCAATAAAGGGATACCATGAGTGGGACCATCTTTTTACAAGAATGATGACAATCTATGTGGTTAGGATTAAAGACTGTCCTAAAAAACTTCTTTGAGGAACAGTGGTAAGCAAATGCACGCATTATATTTTTGATACTTCTTTAATTCACAGGATTAACCAAATAAAGAGATTCTGCCTTGATTATGAACACCAGTAAGCAAAATGTGTTTTCATTTCTACAGGTACTTTTAATTGCTGAACAAATCTCATATATCTACCACCAAGCCAGGTTAATTCACCACTTCCATGTGCAATACTTCTGTTTAAGACAGGTGTCTTAATTAAATAAACTAATAATTTTGCAAGTAAAAGTACAAAAGCATAATTATCTAATTTGCTAATTGTTCAGTTATGTTAATTTGCATAGTTGTTAGCTGCAACATAAACAAGTAGTCTGCGTATGTGTGTCCTACCGTTAAAATAATGAAGTCACTCTTAGGAGTAGCATTTTCTAAACTGTGTTAATAGATGCTACATAAAAAGAATTCCTTAGTTAAATACAGTTGAAAAATGCTAGGTTAGAGAAAATTAAATCGTTTTGTTCCTGCAGGAGGTCTAGGATCCTGGAATGAGACAACATTCATCTTAACTATTGGATAAACTGTGCTCTGCTTCATGAAGGCATGTGGAACCCCCCCATTTTTAATGGGGGAAGCATCAGATACTGTTTTAGAGCTGTTTTGACAATAAGTTGGTCTCCCAATTTTTTCTCTAGAGTCACCCCATTCTGTAATTAGCAGAAGGCAGGAAAATGAACTAAAGAGGCATATGTTTTTGATTGCTATCTCTCTATCTCTGTGTCTCTCTATTCTGTCTTTCTCTCTCTCTCTCTCTCTCTCTCTCTCACACACACACACACACAATGCTCTTTATAGATGCTTATGGTAAGCATGCAAAACTCTCTTGTCCCCCCTTTTATTATAGGCATATTGACAGGCTTGCAACCCTTCAAAAACTATGCAGTAACCCTAACTGCTTGCACTTTGGCTGGCTGTACTGAGAGCTCACATGCATTGAACATCTCTACTCCACAAGAAGGTAAAGTAATTTCAAAGGTCTTGACTTCCACATTTCAGTCATGAATAATAAAATAGGAGAAGAGCTAAATGCTGCAAGGCCATTTGCTGGAAAACCCCAACCTAATTTGATGACAAAGTGCATTGCCAGGCCATAATTGCTCCATTTTTTGGGGGGGTGTGAAAATGAATCAAACTCCATACCCTTTAATGACATGCATCTTTAATAGCTGTAATGCAGATTAATGGGCTTTTTAATTGCTGTTACATTGTTCATGCAAGAGCCTTGTCATTAATATGAAGCATCTGAAAGATTAATGAAAGCTTCCTCATTTTACTATGGCTCAGAAGTAAATCTAGAGACAGTCTGACTAAAAAGAATTGATTGTATGGCACAGTATGAAATTGAGAATCAAACGGTTGATTTCCATGGTCTTTTTTAACTGCTAAACACCAGCACAGGCAACAATTATTTCAGTATGATGGAACCTCCAAATGCCAACTGAGGCATTATTAATCACTGCTTAGTTCCTTCCGACTTAAGCCTCACTTTTGTTGTACTTGGAACTTACAAACTGCTGGCATAAATTAATGTCTCAGAAAGCATACGTTAAGAAGGCAGTGAGAAAGGGAAAATATTTTAGCACTCCAAAGTGAAAGCTTTGCTCAAGCATCAGAACGCATCACTTCAAGAAATAACAGCTCTCAAAACATTTGAAGCATTGTTACTTCGTATTTCTCTCTCCTTGGTGAGAGGAATTGCGTATTTCTTATGCCGTCTAGTTGTAAAGTTCCTTAGGAGATTTGAAAGCTTGATCTTTATGGAAAAAGAGTCAGCCAGTCTTTTTCTTTATCTCTTTCCCAGTGTCTATCCACCCCCCGACTCCCTCCTCTTCTTCCTCTTTCTCCTGTAAATCCTTTAGCAAGCACCACTTGCACAGAAGATATGTAAGAGAAAGGAAGACGTGGGCTTATATGGTGAAGCTGTGACAGGATAAAGGATTTTGTGAAATCCTTCTTGTGACCCTTTATTCTCTGTGCCTTGTACCTGAGCTAACCAGACTCCCCTCACCTGGACTGTGCTATCAGTGGCCCATCTTCAGCATTTTCTCAATATTTTCTCCGTCTGGTCACTGATAATAGCGCTGTTTTTCTTAATGTGCCGTTGCACCTGCTGGGGTACGTGATTATCATCCCCTATTACAAATACTTCTACCAGCTTAGTGTAGGATACACTGCCCGGTGGCTTCATTATTTTCTCTAGATCCACTGCATCCTCTGCCCAGATTTTGCCTAGTACCCCTCATACCTGTTTCACAGCTCTGCCCCAGAGGGATCCTTGGACCTGTTCAGTTCACATTCCTTTTATATTATTACAATAAAAAAATTCCCAAACTTCTAACTTTTCCACAAAATTATTCCTTATTTACCAAATTAGGATCAATTTTTAAAAACTTTCAGTTCTTATAACTCTAATTCATTGACCACTGTATAAAAGGAACAGATCTTTTCTTAAAATTACATACAATATAGTTTTTATATATAATTAATTAAATTGTTTCTGCTCTTTCTGGCTATTTCTATATTTACATATAGGTTTTTAAAGATATCTATTATGAACCACTCTAACCAGTGTTATCCATCTTAGATCATAAGCTCCTTGAGGCTAGGAGAGTCTATCTGCTTAATTTGCTTTTATAGGTACAGCCCCACCTAGAGATTATGGGTTAATAGTACTTTTGATGAAGTAACACAAACATGAGTCAAGTGACCTAGTGTAAGTGCTCCCCATCCATCATTGATACAAATTCTCATAAATTCAGGACAGTTATTTAGCACTGTTCCTAAAGCAATTACTGACAAGCTGCCCAGGAATCAGGAACATTTCCATGCATGGGATTTCAGGTTTATTTCATGATTTATTGGTTTGAGTCTGAAAAGTTTGAATTAGAAAAGTAAACTAAAATTAGACTCTATAAATCTTTTTTCCACAGCCCCACAAGAGGTTCAGCCACCAGTAGCCAAATCCTTTCCCAATTCTTTGTTACTCTCCTGGAATCCACCCAAAAAAGCAAATGGTATTATAACTCAGTACTCTTTATTCATGGATGGGAGGCTAATCTATTCAGGCAATGGAGAGAACTACACAGTCACAGGTAAGACTTCTGTAGTTATTAGTTCATATTTATAGTCTCTATTAGAATATGTATAAATATAGTTGACCCTCCATAGCCATGGGTTCTGCATCTGTGGATTCAACAAACCACAGATAGAAGATATCTAGAAAAGAATATATATAACAGTTAAAAAAATACAAAAAAAAAAAACCCCAATGCAGTATAACAAGTATGTACCTATAGCATTCACATTGTATTAGGTATTATAAGTAATCTAGAAATGATTTAACGTATACAGGAAGATATGCACAAGTTATATGCTAATAGTATACTATTTTATATCAGGAACTTGCACATCCATGGATTTGGTATCCACAGAAGGTCCTGGAACCAATTCCCCACTGATAACTGAAGGATGATTGTGTACACACACACATACACATCAAATATATGTAGTCTATAGTTATCTGAAAATGTGGTTTTTGAAATTGGGCTACTTATTTTTGTCTCTTGTTAACCACTCCAATTACATGATCTTTATAATTATATTATTATAGATTTATGGTGAAGCCAAAGCTGAAAAAAGTGGAGAAGTGCTCATGTTACCTCCCCCTGCCCCCTGCCACCACCCAGGGCTGTACCTACTGCATGTTCTCTTCTGCAGGTCCCACCATTCCTTCCCTAAATCCTTCTACCAATACACCTTTGCTCAGGTGCAGAGGGGGCCTTGGAAATGTACCAGCACAGAGAGCTCAGCACATGACCGCTCTGCCTCCAACAGACCACAGGCTTGAAGCCAGCACCCAGTGTGGTCACCAGTCAGGCTCACAGTCCCAGGCTGAATCAATGATAGCATTTCAAACAAATTTCACTCTCACATGGATTAACTACTTTAAAATCCTCATGAATATGGAATAATCTTAAGACTCAGAAGTGTGACTCAGTGTGGTTGAATTTTAGACCATTTCAGAGAAACATAGTATTAATATATATGCGCAGATCAGATAGTATAACAACACTTAAGTGAAAAGTAAATTGTTAAAAATTTTCTAAACACAAGACACCTACGTTGTGTATGTTGTCCGATATCTGTTCTGTGTTTATATTTGTGTAGTACATATAGGGGTTATATATTTTATATTATTTTATATACTATATTTGACTCTCATGTGAAATACTATTAATCAGATATTGATTGATGAAAAAACGGAGGCCTAAAGATACTAAGTTCTTCGTGAAAGGTCACAACAAGTTAGAGTCAGTGGTACGATTAATTATTTATGTATTCGCTCATTCACATTAATGCCAAGTACTGAGGTTATAACAGGGAATCAGCCAGGCACTGTCCCTCTTCTCTTGACACTCACAGCGTCAGACGCAGGTCCAAGCCATCTGTGGACAGGGATATATATTCATACAGTTGCTTTCTCAGGTTTACGTTTTTTTTTGTCTTCTCCATAGTCTGAGTACTTTAAAAGGGCAAGAACTATTACTTTTATATTTTGTTCACCATAATTGGATAGAATTCTGTAATATTTATTCTAAAAGGTATTATATCTATATTATTCTATAATATTATTATTATCCTCATTTTACAAGTGAGGAAACTGAGGCATAGAAAGGTTAAATAACTTATTCAAGGTCACACAGCTTCTGAGTGGCAGACTGGTACCAACCCAAACATTCTGGCTATGTTGAAGAGAGTGCGGTCTTAAAATCAAGTTACCTAACTTCTTTGAGACTTACTTTCTGAATTTGGAAAAGGAGGATAATTAGTATTTGAAGAGAATTAGAGATATACATATATAAAATATATAACATGTTATTAGAACTTAGTAAAGTTATAATTATTTTCTGTAGAACACAGAGTTCATATTATAAACCAAAAAATAGATTAATCTCACTCTAACAATATCTGATGGCATTATTTTAACTAAAATTTATAGACCATATATATTATTTCAGAAAAAATTAAAACACATCATGGAATTAACTTTACACGTGTATTAATAATTAATACACAAAGCACTTCTGTAGGACCACGATACAACGTCGAATGTAATGGGATATTACATGTTTTAGGCAAAGAATAGACATTTCCTCTGAGAAGCCTTCTCTGACTCCCCAGATATGACTCAGGTATGCCCCATGTACTCACTGGATAAGTGTATTATGCCCCGCCCTTTTTGTTTGCATTGTCTTGAATAAGACTGCTTGTTGGCTTACTGATTTGCCCTACTAAACCATAATAAGCATCATAAGGACATGACTGTACCTGTCTTATTATTGCATCTCCCGGAACTGTCACAGAGTGGGTATGGACAAAGTGTTGGAAGAGTGAGTGAATGAAGTCAGATGACTGCTGGGAACAAAGGAAGAAGATAGCAAAGGGCATCTGATGGAAGATAGGAGCAGGATAGGAGAAAAAGGAATACAGGAGGGAAAAATAAAAAAAAAGGCAGCAACTGGAAGAAGAGAAACTAAAATCTCTTCCATGCGAAGAAACAAATGCTGGATTAGTCCACAGGGAAGTGGTGCAGCTGATGGCAGTTCTGAAACCATGGGCCTTGAATATTTTCAAAATTGGAAAATGCCGTGAGGTGACACCATGCACAGCCAGAAAAAGAGCAGTGTGGGAAGGAGAGGAGACAAGAATTCACATCGATTTCTAATCCCACCTACAAAATGATGCCAAATTCTGTATTTCATTTGATTGAATCATCAGCAAGACTAGTGACTATAGGCTTTGCAATGAAAGATTGTGTCAAATGGTGGCATAGTAGATTAGTACAATCGATGCCCCAAATATAAAGAAAAAGTGGAATATTTTTAAAGTGCCCACAACCATCTTCTCTAGCTACAGTGGTAAAAGGTTAGTGGTTTTCAACCTTTATGTAATATTTAAGGAATATATCTCTGATATGACCCAAAGCATTTTTTCCTATAGCCTTCTTGGCTTCTCACAAGCAACTATGTTCCTTGTTGCTCTTGTCCCCAAATAGCTTAAGATATGAAGCATGTTGGGACCGCAGTGTTGGTCAGTAAGGAAGGGAACTAGGCTGAGAAAGTCAAGGTGGGGTTCAAAAATGTACATGATTGTTCTAACTTTATAGCTAGCAAGACGGAGGCCTAGACAGGCCAAGAAATTCTAGTCAGAAATTGGAAGAACCAATTCAAATGTCTGGTCCCAGAGCCCATACTTTTAATCTCTATATATTCTTCTGATAGAACGTATTTTATTTTTTCCTCAGCACAACTCTGAAAGTGAGACAGGAGCCGATTATGACCCCTAGAACACCTGTATTAGTCAGCTGGGGCTTCCATGACAAAATATCACAGACTGGGTGCCTTAAACAATAGGAACTTATTTCTCACAGTCTGGAAGCTACCAGTCCAAGATCAAGGTGTTGGCCAGTTTGGTTTTTCCCAAGGGCTCTCTCCTTGGCAGATGGCAGATGGCAGCCTTCTCACTGTGCTCACCCAGCCTTTCCTCTGTGTGAGCTTATCCTTGGCTTGTTTCTTCCTCTTCCTATAAGGACACCAGTCCTATTGGATTAAGTCCCCATCCTTATGACCTCATTTGACCTTAATTACCTCTTTACAGGTCCTATCTCCAAATATAGTCACATTGGGAGTTAAGGTTTCAACATATAAATTCTGGCGAGGGGGGGAAACACAATTCTGTCCATACCAGCACCCTAAAGTTAGTGCCTTTTCTATTAGCATAGGCTGAATGCCCACTTTCCCAGAGATTCTGAAATTGTGTGTGAGAGTTAACTAAAATGGCCTGAAAGATCCCTTTTCATTCTAAGATATTTAAGTTATTTATGTCTTCAAAGTTTACCTGCCCATTAAGACTCAAGGAAAATGGGAAAGGGAATCTGTCTGTCTGAAGTCAAGCAGGGAGGAGGCTAATCGGAAACCGCTCTACATTGAGATGGGCTTTAGTGATTACAGGCACTTT
The DNA here is from genome assembly GCA_963574695.1 of Propithecus perrieri. Taxonomy (NCBI): domain Eukaryota; kingdom Metazoa; phylum Chordata; class Mammalia; order Primates; family Indriidae; genus Propithecus; species Propithecus perrieri. The sequence continues at coordinate 3,358 of CAUYRB010025372.1, read as the reverse complement.
TAAGTCTATGCCATGATAGGTATGGATCTACGATGCTGTTGGTACTCATTGCTTGTCTTTGTGTCAGGTTATTTGTAACCTAATATCTTTTCCATACTGAGTGGTTTGTAGGTGAAACTTCCATTCATGAGGGCTGATGCTGTCAATAATAGTGTCAGTTTAGAGCCACTAAAGTGGATCCGTACAGAGCTGAAGTATCTCTTCACAGAGAGACTGAGAAATGGAAGATGCAGTCTGCTAGATTAGGAAAACAATTAATAATATTTTTAGTTATAAAAGTATATATGCTTACTGAAATAATATAAAATATATTGGTATCTAATACCTGATAATTCCACCATACCTAGAGAAACTATTAATATTTTTTGATGTAATTCCTTCTAGTATTTCATTCATTTTAAGAAAATTGAGCTATAAGCTATGTATTATTTTGAGTCCTTGTATATTCCTTTATTATATTAGGACTATATCCCCACATTATTAAACATTTTTCTAAAATATTTTGAAATATTTTAATAACAATATTCTATCTAGTGGATATTCATTAATGCATTTAATCATTTGAGCCACAGTTTCTAATTTAGCTCTCTTTTAAATATCTTGTTATAGATATTATTATATATAAATCTTTATTTGCTGGAGTCCTAGCTAAGTGAAAATTACTGAACTTTTACATAATATTTGATATATATTGCATATGACTTCTAGGAAATTATCAGCAGTAGATGTTATACTCCTAAATCTTTGATAATTTTACAAGTAGAAAATAGTATTTTTATTTGCATTTTGAGTCACTAATTATACTGAATACTTTTCTATATGCTTATTAACCATTTATATTTTACTTTGATCTATCTGATCACAATCTTGATGAACAGAATTTAATAGATGGAAGAAATAACTTTGAAATTTCTTCAAAAGCTACCCTGTTTTTCCTGGTTACAATCACCTGCACTATTTAAAATTTTTTCCTTCTGTACAATCAAAAACTTCCTTAATAACCTGACTTAATGTCCCTTTTTAAATATTCAAAATGTGAACATTTTTTTCCTCCCTCCTACTCCATTTATTTGTAGTTTCATTTCTAAGTTTCCATATAGAGCCAACATTCTTCCGTTATGCTTTGCAAATGGATCTTGCTGCCATGGTGGATGTAGGTAAAGTAAATGCATTTCAATTCAGAAGCCAGTTAGCATCTAGGTGGTTTGAATTTTTTTTCTTCTTTCTCTTAAATATGAAGCATTGAAAGTCAAAGGCATTGGTGCACCTTGAGTTAGTACAAAATATATTTAAAAATGCATACAGTTCAAATTTTTTGCCTTGCATAGGCCATAAGCTAGTAGTATGGTGGGTCAGTTCTGACACTGAAAAATGAATCCAGTTAGAGAACCTCCCGAAGGCTGTTGATGTTTGCTATAATAAATAGCACACACTTTAAGTCAAACTTTTTCATTCTGTATTCAAAGGTAATGGATTTTTCGTAACCATAGTAACCTTGGTGTATTTCTGGATAAATACATGAGGTATATACATTCTAGTTTTATTTTTGAATATAAACTACCACATTATGTATTACTAATAATATGAAAAATAGGATGTAGGTTAGTGTAATGACAGCTTAAACTAGTATGCATTTTTCTTCTGCAAAAAATAAATATTTATCAAAAGTATAGGTTCAATTAATTTCTCCCCCAGTTTTGTGGTGGTGCCATTTATCTTTTTTTGCAAGATCTCCATTAATCTCTTATTTCTGTCCCATAACAGATTTTTAAGAATTTTGAGGTTAAAAACAACTGTGCTTTAAAGCTTATGATTAAAAAATTAAAAACGTATTGAAAGATTGAAGGACCTATATTGATATCACTAGCAGAACTATTGTGGACCACCTAAGATGTATGTATACAGCATGTTCATAAATAGGTAGAAAAAAGAAACCCTTTGTGAAACTGTTCAGCATACCGGGATTGTTTCAAAGTTCAGGCTAGCTAGCATCTGATTGATGACGACTATCCAAACTGTAGCCAACCAGATTATTCTCATTTTAAATGAGCACCCTACCAGAAACTGGCAATTTTTAAGAAGTTTGTGAGATGTTTCAGAAAAGCCTACGAAGTTTTTAGAAATAAGAATAACAAGGCGGTAGTAATCAGGAGAAGTATACAACAAACATAGCAAGCAAGTTTATATGCTACCAGCTAAGGAAAGACTACATGAATTGTTTTTGGTTAAGCCAACCTAAGCCATTGCTGTTGATAATGACTAGAATTCCAAAGGAGGTGAGGCCAACAGAGACACTATAGAAAATAACAAATATCTGACTCTAAATCATAACATACACGTATTTTCAAGTACATCATCTAATAAATCTATAGTAGTCTTTTGTTAAATAAGAGTGGCTGATGTCTAGAACCACAGGACCTGGGTTTCTGTCATTAATTCTGAAACTGTAAGATATGAATAATAACAGTGTAAGAAGTGTGCATGTGTGTGTGTGTGTGAGAGAGAGAGAGAGAGAGAAATAGAGAGTGGAAGGGAAGGGGGGAGGAAAAGCAGAGCAGGAAGGAAAGAGAAGAAAAGCAGATGAATTTCTGTAAAGTCATATAACCAGTAAGTATTTACATCTTTATTTTTTTTATATATATTTATTTTTCAGAATATTACTGGGGTACAAATATTTTGGTTACATAAATTGCTTTTATACTTTTTGATTCAAATTTACAAATGTGTCTATCACCCAGATAATGTATATTTTACCCATTAGGTGTGAATTTACCCATCCCCTCCTCTCCCCTCCCACTGGCTGGATTTCCAATGAATGTTTTTTCCATATGTGCACATAAGTGTTGATTGATTAGTTTCAATGTAATGGTGAGTACATGTGGTGTTTGTTTTTCCATCTTGTGATACTTCACTTAGAAGAATGGTCTCCAGTTCCATCCAAGTTAATACAAGAGGTAATAGTTCATCATTTTTTTATAACTGAGTAATACTCCATGGTATACATATACCACAATTTTTTAATCCACTCACGTATTGATGGGCACTGGGTTGTTTTGTAATTGTGAATTGTGCTGCTATAAACATTTGAGTGAAGGTGTCTTTTTTATAGAATGTCTTTTTTATCTTTGGGTAAATACCCCGTCGTGGGATTGTTGGATCAAATAGTAGTTCTACTTTTAGTTCTTTGAGGTATGTCCACACTATTTTACATAGAGGTTGCACTAGGTTGCAATCCCACCAAAAGCATGTGAATGTTCCTCTCTCTTCACATCCATGCCAGCATTTGTTGTTTTGGGACTTTCTGATAAAAGCCATTCTCACTGGAGTTAAGTGATATCTCATTGTGGTTTTGATTTGC
>CAUYRB010025371.1:0-13229 GCA_963574695.1 Propithecus perrieri | reverse complement strand
GAGGCCGAGGCGGGCGGATTGTTTGAGCTCAGGAGTTTGAGACCAGCCTGAGCAAGAGCGAGACCCCGTCTCTACTAAAAATAGAAAGAAATTAATTGGACAACTAAAAATATATAGAAAAAATTAGCCAGGCATGGTGGCACATGCCTGTAGTCCCAGCTACTAGGGAAGCTGAGGCAGGAGGATCGCTTGAGCCCAGGAGTTTGAGGTTGCTGTGAGCTAGGATGACGCCACGGCACTCTAGCCCGGGCAACACAGTGAGACTCTGTCTCAAAAAAAAAAAAAAAAAAAGACCAAGAATAGCCAAAGCAATCTTGAGCAAGCAGAACAAAACTAGAAGCATTACACTTCCTGATTTTAAAATATACTACAAACCTACCTTAATCAAAACAGAGGATACTGGCATAAAAACAGACATATAGACCAGAGTAGAAAGCCAAGAAAAAAATTCACATATTTATTGTCAACTCTTCTTCAACAAGGATGCCAGCAATACACAATGGAGAAAGAACAGTCTCTAATAAATCCTGTTGTGTAAACTGGATATCCAAATATGCAGAAAGATGAAATTGGATCTTTATCTCATACTATATAGTGAATCAATTCAAAATGGATTAAAGACTTAAATGTAAGGCCTGGAAAATATAAAACTACCAGAAGAAAACATACAGAAAAAGTTTCTTGACATTAGTGTGGGCAGTGATTCTTTTGATTATGACACCAAAAGCACAGGCAGAAGCAAAAATAGACAAGTGAGATTTCATCAAACTAAAAAACTTTCACACAGCAAACGAAATAATCAGCAGAGTGAAAAGGCAACCTATGGAGAAAATATTTGCAAATCACGTATCTAATAAGGATTCTATCAGGGGTTAATAACCAAAATATATAAGGCACTCAAACAACTCAATAGAAAAAAAAAAAAAATTAAAAAATGTGCTATGGACCTGAAAGACTTTTCTCAAAAGAAGACATAAAAATGGTCCACAGGTATTTGAAAAGGTGCTCAACATAACTAACCCTCAAGAAAATGCAAATTAAAACCACGATGAGATATCACCTCACATCTGTTAGAATTGCTATTATCAAAAATACAAGAGATAATATAAATTGGTGCTTTACCTGGTGGAGAGAAGACTGAAAGAAAAAAGAAAAAAAAAACAAAAATACAAGAGATAAGTGTTGGCGAGGATGTGGAGAAAAGGGAACCCTTGTACACGTTTCATGGGACTGTAAATTGGCGCAGCCATTATGGAAAACAGTGTGTGGGTTTTTCAAAAAATTAACAGTAGAACTACCATGTGATATAGTAATCCCACTTCTGGGTGTATATTCAACAGAAATGAAAGCAGTATGTTGAAGAGATAGATGTATTGCCATGTTGATTATAGCACTGTTCACAATAGCCAAGATATGGAAACAAGCTAAGTGTTGGCGGATGAATGGATAAAGAAAATGAGGTAGGGGTGTATGTGTGTGTGTATGGAATATTTTTCATCCTTAAAAAAGAAGAAAATTCTGCCATTTGCAACAACATGGATAAACCTGGAGGACGTTATGCTAAGTGAAATAAACCAGACACAGAAAGACAAATACTGCATGATCTCACTTGTATGTAGAATCTAAAATAGTTGAGCTCATGAAAGCACAGAGTAGAATGTTGGTTGTCAGGGGTTGGAGGATGGGGGAAATGGAGAAATGTTGGTCAAAGGATACAAAGTTTCAGTTACGCAAGATGAATAAGTTCTGTATATCTAATGTACAGCATTGTGACTGTAGTTAACAATATTGTATTATATACTTGAAATTTGCTGAGAGAGTAGATCTTAAGTGTTCTCACCACATACACACAACCTAAGGTAACTATGTGAGCCGATGGATATCTTAACTAGCTCGATTGTGATGATCATTTCACAGTGTATATGTCTATCAAAACGTCAAGTTGTACCCTTAATTATATGTACTTTCTATTTGTCAATTATACTCCAATAAAGCTGAAAAAAAAAAGTTTTGTTAATGTTGAATCAGTTAGGACTCTGTTACAGGGGGGAAAAACTGAACTTGAACTAACTAGGCCAAAAATGGAATTTATTTGCTCCCAGATGAGGAGGCATTGAGCAATAAAGCTATGGAAGAGCGAGAATCCAGCTGGCCTCTTGGAACAGCAGGGACCAGGAGTTTCAACATCTTGGAGAGTCTCTGTCCATGTCTGTATTTGCCGCTGGCCTCATTCCTATTCACTGTAATCAGCTTGTCTACATGGAGAAAACACGTCCTCCCCAAATCACACTGTCCAGCTTCTGCCTCCAAAGGGGACTCCCTGTGGTTTCTCTTCTCAAACAAGGTTCTCTTCAGATGACACGCACTGCGGCACCAGTATCTGTTGTGTTTCAATGTCTGTCCTGCCTGGTGGGTACCTGGTTGTTACAGATACTGACAATCATCCCTGGAATCAGGTTCAAATAGCCCAGAGAAGGGAATCACTGGTGCTACTTTTCCTTTAAGCATCCATAGGGGTGGGCCAGGTCGTGTAAGAACTCCCACAGGAATTGCAGGGCTGAAGTTATTAGAAGGACCAGTTCCCCAAACAGGAGTTGGTACAGGACAGATCAAAAAAATACACGTGTACAAATGTAGTTGTGGAGTTTATTTTCCAAAATTTAAAAATACTATCACTTTTGGCCGGGCGCGGTGGCTCACGCCTATAATCCTAGCACTCTGGGAGGCCGAGGCGGGTGGATCGCTCAAGGTCAGGAGTTCGAAACCAGCCTGAACAAGAGTGAGACCCTGTCTCTACTAAAAATAGAAAGAAATGATCTGGACAACTAAAAATATATATATATATATAAAAAAATACTATCACTTTTAAAAGGAAAAGAAAGAATTTTTGGTACTAAAACCGCATCTTTCTTTTTCAATTTTGCTTCTCCTCTTAGAATGCCTTTTAGCATCTCTGTCTGATTTATGGATAAACACGGGCACCATGTTAAAAGTTCTTGAAGACACAGGGGGCTATTGATGTCCAGCTTAGGGTCACTGTTAGCTCACCCTGGTTGAGCAAGAAAATAGTTCATTTATTTGATGTTAGAACAGGTTCATGTTTGATATATCCAATTTCCTCCAAAATTTTCAGTTTGGGTTAAATTTCATTGAGAGCAATAGCTACACTTTAATCTCCCCAAGGCACTAACCCCATTTTGCTACACAAACCCATCTAGACAGCTTCATCATTTCCCTTAGCATATGTAGAGAAATTTTTAAAAAATCAATTTGCATACAAAATGCAAAGAATCTATTTCAAGGTCTTGTGTAAGTCTTTCAGAAAGATTTTCCAAATTCTTGCTTTTGAATGTCTCCTCACAGCAGGAGATAACTTGACTACTGAGATATCATTCACAGAAGAGAAGAGAATAATGATTAATTTCTGAGCGTGTTTAATTTCACAGACTCTTAAGCTCATAATTGAGTGGTTGATTTCCAGTTCTTCCAGGTGCAATCACACCATGGAGAAATGATTTTAAAATGTGAAGTTTTAGTAAGAGCCTAATAAATTTTTCAGGCCAGCTCTCAAAACTCTCTGAATTTTCTACGTACTATTAAAGGGCAACGCATGTCCAGTGATTAGAATGCATGGTAGTGCACCTGGGCGTAGAAACATCTGGATAACAAAATGGAATCTGCCTAATGCATCAAAACAGCAGGCAAACAAAAATGGAAAGAGCAAGCAGATGAATAGAACAATCCCAGGGTAGCAGCCACGACTCAGTGTAAACCACTGCCAGGGGGACAAAAATCAGAAACTTCCAAAGGGTGTTTAGGGCAGAACACCAAAGGGTGTTCCATGAGAAACCCTTGGGCACTTTGTGGTCTTTTTCTTTCCTTGGCTCGTAGTGTTAGCAGTGAGACTGTATTCTCAGGCTCATAGGCCTATTCAGAAATGCACTGGAAAAGCTGTTTGCCAGTCCACAGGCCGTCTCATGGCACAGAAAACACTCTATTGTGTATTACTGGTTTTAAATGAAGGCTCACCTAATAAATAATCAAACTAAGAAGCGGAAGTTAGAAATCATGCTGAGTCTAACCTGCTAGAGAAGGGGGACTATAAATGTGTAATATAGAATTATGGATTGGGATCATTTTATAAGCATTAATTTAAAATTTCATGCATAGACAGCTATGAATAACTCTAGAGTTTATAACTATTTCTTCAATGCTTGTTTTTTGTGTGTCAGTGGCACCTAATTCTCCACAGGGAAAGGTGTCTTGATCCTTCATCAGATGAAAAGCACAGCACAGATTTCCAGACAATGCGCCATAGCATTGCACTCCTCCATACTTACACCCTACGTGTTTGGGAATTAAAGTCACTAATTTTTTTCTTTCTTGTTTTTAGAATCACAAGGGCCCTACTGGCGTGGTCATTAGCAATTCTGGCCTTAAAAAAAAAAAAAAAGAATTCTAGCACAGCTGCAAGAAAACAGACACACACAGAACAGCTGGGAAGACCTGGTCTATTTTTGTTTTCCATTTAGTTGGCAAAACAAAATTCCCTTTTGGAAAGAATTTCCACCATTTTACTCCACCACATTTATCTTCTCCCTTTTTAAATTTATTTTTATTTATTTTTTCTTTCCTTAAATACTGCTCTTTCTTCATGGGGCATTTCCTTATTTTTTCATTCATTTAACAAATACTCATGGATGCTTAGTGCAAGTGAGGTACTTTGCTAGGCACTGCAGGGCTGTATAAAGATAAATTAAACATGAGTACTGACATCCAAAAGGTTATTATCCTAATAGAGGATGCAACTAGGTACATAAATAAGTATAATCAGAAGTAAAAGGTGATAAGTGATAAAACAAATATAAAATGACACGGAAACTCAGGAGGAGAGAGATCCGTCCCAGCTTGAGAGTTCAGTGAAAGTTCATAGAGGAGGTGCATGAATAAAGGGTATTCTAGGCAGAAGAAACAGCATGAGCAAGGGCACGGCAGCATGCCAATCATTTCTAAAAAACATGGAGCAATTGAGTGTGACTAGAGCATCAGCCCTCAGGGTGTGGTCCTTAGACCATTAGCATCAGCATCACCTGGGAACTTGTTAGGTGTATAAGTCCTCAAGCCCCACCCCAGATCTACTGAATCAAAAACTCTGCGGTGGTACCTGGCAATTTATGGTGTAACAAGCCCTCCAAGTAAGGCTGGAATAAATAAAAGAAAATCAACTTTAAAAAGAAGTTTGGAAAAATAGGTAAATGGGACTACATCAATCGCAAAAACCTTTGTGCATCAAAGGATACAATCCACAGAGTAAAAAGGCAACTTACAGAATAGGAGGAAATATTTGCAAGTCATATATCTGAAAATAGGTTAGTATCTAGAATACATAAATGGAGAATGGAATTGGAGAAATTGGAACCCTTGCACGCTGTCAGTGGGATTGTAAAATGAGACGACAACCTCTATGGAAAACAATATAGCAAGCTCTCAAAAGATTAAAAACAGCACTATCATAATCCAGCAACTGCACTTCTGGGTATGCATTTAAAAGAGTTGAAAGCAAGATCCCAAAAAGATATTTGCACACCCAGGTTCATAGCAACATTATTCACAATAGCCAAGAGGTGGAAGCAATCAAAGTGTCTATGAAAGGATGAATGGATAAACAAGATGTGGTCTATATATACAATGGAATATTATTCAGCCTTCAAAAGGAATGAAATCCTGTCACATGCTACAGTACGGATGAACCTTGAGAACATTATGCTAAGTGAAATAAGCCAGTCACAAAAACAAATGCTATATCATTTCACTTACATGAAGTAGCTGAAGTCGTCAAATTCATAGAAACAGAAAGTAGTATGGTGGTTACCACGGGTTGAGGAGAAGGGGAAAAGGGGACTTTTGGTTTAATTTGGTTTAATGAAAACGTTCGGGAGACCTGTTTCATAACAACATGAACATACTTAACACTATTGAACTGTACATTGAAAAATGGTCAAGATAGTAAATTTTATGTTATGTGTTTTTTACAACAATAAAAATAAAGGAAGGTGGGTTAATCAAGGGTTTGGAATTCTAAGTCCTTTTTCTTCATCAGCCAATTATACGTCTAATGATCCTTTCTTTTCTTGCGTTTGGACTTGGGCTTTTCTTTGTGGGAGTATTTTTTTGTTTTGTCTTTTTGTTTTTACTATTACTTCAATCTCTTTTGTACAGGTCTATTCGGATTTTCTGTTTCTTCTTGCATCAGTTTAAATAACTTGTGTCTTTTTAGAAATTTGTTTATTTCATATAGGTTATCTATTAATAATTTCCTGGCATACGGTTGTTCAAAATATTTCCTCATAAGTTATTTTTTTTATTTCTGTAGGCTCTAGAGTCACATTGTTCCTCTTATTCCTAATTTTAATAATTTGAGTTTTCTCTCTTTTTTTCTTGGTCAGTCTGGCTAATGTTTTGTCAATTTTTCTTGATCTTTTAAAAAAATCAACTTTTGGTTTTGATGATTTTCTCTTTGTTTTTCTATTCTGTATTTAATTTATTTCCATTATAATCTTTATTATACCCTTCCTTCTGCTTGCTTTGAGTTTAGTTTGCCCTTATTTCTCCAGTGTCTTAAGGTGGAATCTTAGATTATTGATTTGAGATCTTTCTTCTTTGTTGATATAGGCTTTTACAGCTATAAATTTCCCTGTAATCGGTGCTTTAGCTGCATCTCATAAGTTTTGGTATGTTTTCATTTTCATTTATCTCAAAGTATTTTCTAATTTTCTAATTTCTCTAATTATTGAGATTTGGCCATTTTTCTTGAATATATGCTCCCTGAATTCCTGCAAGACTTTGATTAATTTCCAGAGTCCTAAAAAAGTTGATTCCTACACTTTTTGCCAGTTTTCTCATTACTTTTACAAAGGAGATAATTTTCAGAGGTCCTTTCTCTGCTATTTTTGCTAACATTCTTTTTTCTTACATTTCAAACCTGGGTGGAAGCTTTATACCCTCTGCTCAGTGGTTCCTCAAGGCCCCCGGTCTTTTTCTCTAAACCTCGCTGTCTTAGTCTGCTCAGACTGCCATAACAAAATACTACAGACCGCTGGCTTATGGAACAGATATTTAGTTCTCACAATTCTAGAGGCTGGGAAGTTGCTGTCTTCAAACTGGAAAGAGAGCCCTTGCTGGAGAAACAAATAGGCAGGCATCTTGATCTTGGACTTCCTAATGTCATTAATTCAAATCTAAAAGGATTTACCCTGAGGGAAGCAGGTGAAGGTTTTCCTTGGCTTTGTGCTGAGGACAGTACCAGGAGACTTGCCCCGTGAGGTTACTCTCAGTTCCCCTCTCCTCCCTTCTCTTTTCTTCCACCCAGTCCCTAAGATACGGCAGGTTGAGCGCCCACCTGACTTGATTTGGTCATGCCCAAGGCTTAGTCTGAACCAATTCAAGACCATGGCTCCTTCTGATAGGGTGTCTGGAGCACTGACTTTAGAGTCAAACATCGCCTGGCCTAAACCCAGCTGTGTCTCACTGCACATGTCTCTGGCTAGTCCCTCACCATCACTGAGCCTCAGTTTACTTTTCTGTAAAATGTGGGTAATAATGTTCACCTCAGGGAGTTCGTAAAAGATTAAATGAAGGAATGAATACATTTGAAGTGCTGAGGACACTGCCAGACTTCTAGCTGGTGCTTGATAATAATTACACCCCAACATTCTCCAGTAAGGGTGACTTAGAGCCTCGTCAACATTTTTTCCTTTATTAACTAGGTTTTGTCCTTGAAAGTTTTTTCTTATAGCTGATCAAAATTCCAGGTTATATGTAACTCCTTTCTTTTGGTCCTAGCTGGAAAAAAGAAAAAAGAAAAAGAAATGGCTGCTAACGCCATCACCAGGACCTTTCCCAGCCCGCCTGAAAGCCATCCCTGGGTTGCCTTATCCTGAATCTAGATTTCTCTGCTCAGCCGGCTCTGCTCTCTGTCCTTTTATTCCTCCTTTGATAATTCTTTCCCACTCTGTGCTGGCTTTCTGCCGTCTCTTCCTGTGGGTATTAACTGATGTATGTTGTGGGCTGTAAACGTCAGTGCGCTGTAAACGTCAAGGTCTGTGTCCCTGAGACCTGGATTCAGCTGTCGGCCCCCAGCCTGGAGGACAGTTCAAGGCAGGGCTAAAGTTGCGCTCAGAGACGAGGAGGTTGCCTGCCGGAGAAACAAAGGCTGGATTTGATGGACAACGGGGACAGCTGGAGATGACAGAAATAGTCTCTTTATATTGATTTTCCTGAGGTCAAAAAAAACTGGGAGAGTGGAGTAGAGGAAGGAGTGTTCAGGAAAAACTTTAAACAGGAGCCTTGCACACACATAAAACACGAGTCAGAAAATGCTGGGCCTCTTTCGTTATTTTTCACAAAACACTCCCTTGGACTTTTGGGTCTCTTTTGCTAATATAGATGCTTACCCTGAATTCTAGTCATGAGTTCTTCCTTTATCTGTTTACTTGTCATTATCTCCTCTACCCAATTTATTATGCACTTAATTGTCATATTCCTTTGTGTTACTAGTTCCCTTGCTGTTTTTCTGACTGGTCACTCTTGTCCTCATTACAGACCTTTCAAGGCCATTTATTTGATATAATGGGAAGAATGTAGTCTGGAATCTGCTGGCTCAGCCACTGGGAGAGGCGCAACCTTCAACACATGACAATGGGCATATTTCACAATTATCCCACAGAGCTATTAGAAAGAGGAGAAACTTTTATGTATATGCAAAATTAGAGCATAGTAAGAACTCAAAAAGTATAGCTATTATTGCTATTTTTAAAAACTCTTGCATTAACTTACACTTTTTCATTGAATGTGAGCTTATTTGGCCCTAAGTGATGATCGATGCTTAGTCAGTGGGGCCTGCTCTTGGAGTTGGTGCCATGGACTGAATTATATGCTCCCAAAATTTGTATTCCTAAAATTCCTAACCCCCAGTGTGATGGCATTTGGGAGGTAATTAGGTTACCTCAAGGCAGGGCTAAAATTGCACTCAGAGACAAGGAAGGCTGCCTGAGGTCATGAGGGTGGGGCCCTCGTGATGGGATTAGTGCCCTTGGAAAAAGAGACAGCAGAGACCTTGCTGGAGCATTCTCTCTCTTTCCTCTCCTCCCTCAGCCTTGTGAGGAAACAGAGGAAGGGGCCATCTGCAAGCCAGAAGAGAACCCTCACCCGGAAGTGAATAGGCTGGCACCTTGGTAAGGGCTTCCCAGCCTCCAGAAAGAACCAGGAGAAATAAATGCCTGTCGTTTAAGCCACCTAGCCCATGGCGTTTTGTTATGGCAGCTCCAGCTGACTAATACAGTTGATTTTCAGGAGTAAGGATGAGCGGGACTGTCATTCACACGCTCGATGTCCCTCACGACCAATGGCTGGCATTTGTGAGGATGAGAACTTACACTCCGTGTCTGTGGCAGAAATAGAGGTAGGTCACTTTCAGCGTCCCAGGTTCTACAGCCAAACCTCCAGGTAATCCAGGGTCTTACCCTGAGTTCACATCAGAATCCAGGGAGCTGCTTTTTGGGTTTTTGTGTGTGTGTGTTTTTCTTTTTCTTTTTTTGTAATATCTCACACCCAGAGAATCTATGATTTTGGTCTGTGGTCTTCCCGTGAAGGGAGCAGGGGTGACACAGAGGCACAAGGATTGATTGGCAACAGGCTATGTGCCGGGACTCTGCACACACACCTTCTGTCTGCTCATTCCCACAGTGATCCTACCGAGCAGATGTTGACGGCCCCGTTTTACAAATGAGGAACCAGGTTTCAGCAGCCTCCCCCACCTTCCACAGTCACACGTGGTGGGGCTGGTATCGGAACAATAGCAACAAATAATGTTTTTCTGCTGGGCTTGATGCCTTACATCTTTCATCTCATGGAATCCTTTAAACAATCTTGTTGTGTAGATTGGCTTTTATATGCCCACTTCACACATGAGAAAACAGAAAATGAAGACTTAGCGACGTTAAGCAGTTCATCCAAGGTCCCATAGTGGTCAAGTCAGGTCTGTCTGACAGCAAAGACTGTGTTCTTGGCACAATGTGACACCCCCTCATCTCTTCCCCACACGTGCCAACCCCCGAGACTCAGGTGCCCCTCTCTGACACTTGCAATTCCTCTCCACAAGTCTCATGAGACATACCCAACCTGACAAGGCAGATCCAGGAAAATCGCACCAATTCATGTTGCCACATTTACAGCAACACAACCCAGCCAGCGTTTCTGATGAAGAAAGAATCCCTTCCACAAATTTGAGCACAAACAAGCTTGTTGAATCGTAGCTAATTTATCTAAGAGTAAACATTTCTGCTGGTTTCAGAACATGTTGATTTAGAAATGATGCTGATTTAAAGAGAGCATTTATAGTCATTGAAACCACACAGTGAGTGTTAAATGTAAGTTATTATGTACATTTGAAAGAAATAAAGCTGTATCCAGTTTGAATTCAAGAAGCTTTTAAAAAATGCATAGCTAAGATAATTGAAAAAAAAAGAGGAGTTAGGATTTTCAAATACAAAGAAAGCCAGTTTCAACCTCCCTTTACCCTCTGCCTGTCCTCTTATTAATCACGATAATGGTTTGCCAATTCACCACAAGCTTTTGCTTGAATTAGATAGCTACATTTTATCATGTCCAGAACACGCACCAACAGAGACTACAGAACAGAATGTAAAAATCAAGAGATAGAGGGGGAGAGGACAGCCCTTTATTGTAGGTAGAAGAGTCTTTTCACTTCTACTGCAGACTGGGGCTGGGGGATGCAACTAAGAATAGCTGCACAGCCAGGACTGGTCCAAAGAGCCCACAGGCGGTAGCAGATGAGGTGGCTGCCTTCTGTTTGAAGCTGCTTTCTGGTGGCTGACACTTAACCGTAATTGAGACAGAGCTCAGGTTTATTTTTTGCTCATTCCCTGCATCCTGCCCCTGTTCTCAATGAGCTTTTTCCCTGCCCTGGTGCCCACTCCACCCTCCATTTCACAAGGAGCCCAGCTAGTCCCGACAATCTGATTAAGTGCTCTCTGGAGACTGCAGTCCTTGCTTTTGCTCGGCGCCTCTGTGTCAGCAGCGAATCAGCTGCAGGCCACGGTAGTGTTTCTGCAGGATCAGATGAGGATGCCTTGACTCAGCACCATTGGAAGATGTTCATGAGATAAAGGTACCTCTTGTTCTCACATGTAGCTTTATAGCAAAAAGACGCCTAGTTCCTCACATTGCAAATCAGCTGTGAATACAAGCCCTTGAAGAATATAAATATTGATTTCAAGGTCCTATTTTGGGTCTTTCTTGCTGTTATTAACTTAAAAGCCCCCAGTACAGCTTACTCACATTTCCAGTTTCACCTAAGCTCCCAAGAAGAGCCTTAGGTTGGAGCATAAGAGAATGAAAGCTCTAGAACAAAATGCTTTTCTATAACTTACCCAAGGGGATGCCATCTTAACATTCCCTTTTGTATGTTAGCCAGTCCGTGGCAAACAACCCTTATGGTTCCATTGTTATTTTAGGTCCCCTTCTGTCTTTTCTTTCCTTTGAGGTTAGATATGCTCCTATTGAAGAAATTGTTAACAGTTCCTTTCAGTTTTTAAAATCCTCTCTTGATGATCAATTGAACAGAATAGAAAGTCAAATTAACTACTTTAAAGTGCCAGATAGCTAAACCAGTTCTTCCAAAAGTGAGGGAGCCAGCTGCCCCAGGTGGCCAGTCCTGGGAGGGAGCTGGGGGCAGTTACTTGGCCCCATTCCCTGCCCCCTAGGTGGTCTTCCAGTGTGGCTGGAAGCTGGCCTCACCTCCAAGAGAGGGGTTAGTCTGCAGACCTGTCGCCTGGTCAAGACTCAATTGGCTACAAAAGAGCTTTGCTGCTCGCTCCCCAGAACCCAAATGCAGGAAGCCTAGATGCTTCCCTGGAGGAAAGGGAGCCGGGAACTGGACCAGTTTAAGAACAAAGGCAGCTGCCCTCTGGGTCTCTCTTTCTCCCTCCTTTCTGAGCAGCAGCAAGTGGATGCTTTCATTGCTGCTGAAAGTATTTGAGAAAAGGTAAAATTCCAGGCACAGATGCTATCCCAGGCAAGGACTTGGTGTCCCTGAAACCAGTTGTGTTCCCAGAAGCAAAAGCCCGAGTGTACAGGGAGGAAGAGCCTTTCAGGCAGAACAAATGGCACGTGCAGAGGTATAGAGGTGGCAAAGGTGTGAGCAGATTCAAGGGCTGCCACGCTGGGGTCGGAGTTTAGTGTGTTGGGGTCACGAGTGAGGTTGGGAAGCGAAGGGCAAGGAGGGCAGCTGCAGATCCTGGAGGCCAGGCCTTGGGATTTTACTTGGAAAGCAGTGGTGGTGGCAGTGGTGGCAGGAAGAAATTTGAGGGAGAAATTGACATGACCTGTTTGCATTGTAGGGAGCTGACTGGAGAAATTCAGCAGCCTCACAGGATTAGAGGCAGCCAAGAGCTACAGGTCCCCAGAGTTCTAAAACAGGTCCCAACGTCAGGAGCAAGCAGGCGCAGAAAGTCAGACGACCTGCTGTGTGAGTGAGCCCAGTGAAATCCTAGTGCTCTGCCCTTTTGGAGCAGAGGTGGCTCACCCGAGAAAGACTCAATCTACGACAAATCCAACAGTGAGTGTGCTGAGGGCAGGATGTCAGCAAGCTCTCCGTAAGTAGCTTCCATTAAATGTGTGTGTGGTGAATGGAGGGGACGCACCAGTGGATTTCTAGGATTTCCAGACTAAGGCACCGCTCTGAAAGTGTTAGTCTATTGAGCTCACCCGTACACCCGTTTGTACAAGAGGGGAAGTGCCTCTATAGCTTTCTAGCAGCCACTGCCTGGATCACTGCATTTACCAATTGAAAATGATCTTTAACATCTTTATGCTAATCAGTGAATCCTCTAGTGCAGATGAAGTGAGATATCTGAAGTATCTTCTGAGGATGGACTTCTAATTAGGTTCTGGTCTTTTTTTTCCACTCTTTTTTATTGTGGTAAAATATACAAATACGATTTACCATTTTAACCTTTTCTTTTTTTTTTTTTTTTGAGACAGAATCTCCTCTGTCACCCTGGGTAGACTACAGTGGCATCATTGTAGCTCACTGCAACCTCAAAACTCCTGGGCTCAAGCAATCCTCCTACCTCAGTCTCTTGAGTAGCTGGGACTACACAGGTGTGCCAGGAAGCCCAGCTAATTTTAATACGTTTAGTAGAGACGGG